>VMBQ01003057.1:50536-62871 GCA_007657795.1 Dreissena rostriformis
TACAATGAATTAGCTAGGACGACAAATAATGCATATTCCACTTTAACCCTTTGAGCGCTGGAACCGGATTTTGAAGGCCTTTGCAAACAGTTTGGATCCAGATGAGACGCCACAGAACGTGGCGTCTCATCAGGATCCAAACTGTTTGCTATTCTGATAGTATTCTTTGAAAAAAAATCGAAGAAAATGCTAATTTTCGAAATTCAGCAGACGACATTTTAGCAGACGACAAATATCCCAGCATGCAAAGGGTTAAAATAATAAAACTATTCAAGATGGTAGCAGTTTCATTAGATTGCAGCAATTTATTGCATATTTTGGAAAGAAGATGATGCATGAAGACTTATTTTACTTACTGTCAAATTTAAATATAATACAACAGATAGAAAGTCACTATAACTTTTCCTTTTTATTTTTTTGGGCCACAGTCAATATCGTAAGTATTGCAATTATTGGCAACATGATTAACTAGCAAAGGCCTGGGTGAATAACTAAACATATGACATGACACAGTGAATAACTACAATATCACATAGTCCAGAGGTCCAAGCCCTACCTTTCCAAACATGATGGTACATTTCTTGGAGTGACTCCCAAACTGCCACTTGCACTGTGTGTCTGCATCAAATATCTCCCCCGGCAACTTGTTGGGGAACTTGAGCTCTGCAGTGCCTCGAGTCTGGCTGGTCAAACACTCCGACTGGACTGCACTGTGAGTAAGGTTACAAATCAAAGAAAACATGAATAGGAGGCCGTTCTCTGGAAAAAGGGGCCTTATTACCAATGAGTAAAGTGTTGGTTCACATTAGGGACAACACTCTTCGCCAACACTGGATTTTTGTACAGAAGAGACTTCCTTTAAACAAAAAATATAATAAAAGCGGAAAGTTGTCCTTGATTAGCCTGTGTGGACATAAACCATTTTCCCAGACAGAAGCTAATTTAAAATGCTTTACTTTGTTTGGTAACATGAACATATTAAGAAATATTCAACCTACATTTAACATGTGTCACTTTATTATTTGATAGATCTACAATTTGAAGTTAAGTCAATAACATAAAGGAAACCTACATTATATATATATATATTAAATTAAATTGAAAGCCTAAGGCTTATTGAGACACTCTCAAAGCCATTTCCTGGGAAGAACATGTACATGTATTTGAGGAAATCTTTAGGAAATCTTGAGATTGTTTGCAAAGTGGGGATCAAACCTGGGACTTCCTTATAGCTAGACGGATACCATATCCACTAAGCCACTGCGACCTCATATGGGAAGTTAGGCATTTAGGAGTCACGCCAACATACAAAATTTGTCCATATCAGAAGAATCAACAATCAACTAATTATCTTCAAGTTTGTATATAAAGGTATACATTACCTGTGCCAAAAATATTTAGCTTACTAAATACTGTTGATTGATGCAATTAACCAGTCACCAACATAATTAATAACTCAACATTTCTTAAATATAACAATCATTCCCTTATTACAACACTTATTGTATGTGGGACAAAAACGCAGCGTTGAAGCTGTATCTGATTGGCTGATCAGTTAATTTGACTGACAGCTGGTGAGAGGTCAATAACCCCAGTGGAGTCCACCTACTTGAGGAATTTCCTCATGTACTGCCTGCTACATGGGGACCAATGGAATGTTCCACTCTGGGCAGCCAGGGTGGGGGACATGATGAAACCAGCGGTGTCTTTACAGTCATTTCCATCTCCATCATGCATCATTCCAAAACTGAAATCAAAACAAGATTCTGATTTGATACAAACTAATAAATTATTAAAAGGCATTTTTAGAAGTTAACTCTTTCAGTGCTGGAACCGAATTTTGAAGGCCTTAGCAAACAGTTTGGATCCAGATGACACGCCACAGAACTTGGCGTCTCATCAGGATCCAAACTGTTTGCTATTCTGATAGTGGTCTTTGAAAAAAAGTGAAGAAAATGATGATTTTAGAAATTCAGCAGACGACATTTTAGCAGGCGACAAATATCCCAGCATGCAAAGGGTTAAGGCTGCTCCACCATGATACTTAGTTATGGAGTGAGCACATTACTTAGAGTTATACAGGATCATGATGACTCTGTAACTCTCACCTGCAAAATTATACTGACAGAGTCTGCTGAATTAGATGTGCAGTACACAGACACTGGGCTTTATAAACAGTAAGGGATGTATTGGGCTGCCTTTATAGTCATAGCTAGGTCATAATCCCATTTGCAAAATGTATCTTTTCCCCAAATTTCCCAATCAATTGTGTGAGTTTCAGATGTTTGGTACATGTGTTCAGTATAGGACTGAAGACTTTGATAGTGGTATAAAAACCATTCCACTTATATGACTCTCACACTGGAAAAACGGGGTTTAATGCATGTGCATAAAGTGTCATTCCAGATAAGCCTGTGCAGTCTGCACAGGCTAATCAGGGATGACACTTTTCGCCTAAACTGGACTTTTGCTATGTAAAGCCTTCCTTAAAACTAAAAATAAAATACAAGTTGATATTATTGTCACTGATTAGCCTGTGAGAACAGCGCAGGCCAATCTGGTATGACACTTTACGCACATGCATTAAGACCCATTTTCCCAGAGCCATGCTCATTTGTTTAACATCAGGTGGTGTTCTTACTTGTGTCCCATCTCATGTGCGACAGTGAAGGCAGTGGACAGACCCGTATCCTCGTTCACTATGCAACTCCGTATTTCACTGCACATGCCATCTATAGGGGCGAAGCCTGTAAACATTTCAAAGGCAAATCCTGTGTAAGGTTATATTTTTTCATAAAGAAACTCTTTATACTTCATTTTACTGCTACAAACACTTTATTTATATTGTGTTTGGGTATGTATACATCCTAGAATACTCCACCTGAGGAAGCAAATGTGGACGCCATACAAAATAGCTAGCCAAACTATTATTCGTTAGCCAATTAAATTGGTGGTTTATACTAACCACACAAGTAATTGTCCCAAGAATAATAATGGCTTTACAGAATATTTTTTATTTTATTTTACAATTTAGACAGAAAAGCACAAGTTCTATGTCTTTGTGCTTTCTTGTTGATGGCTCTTTACCTCATTTTTCCAACAATAGGCTGGAACAATCCCTTGTCTCTATGACCAATTTGCTCCAAAGAATGAACAGACAAGCGAAATTGTACAAAAATACAACATAATTACTGAATTACTGTACAACCAGGGAGAGAGCTTTATTTGTACATTCATTAAAGCAAGTAATCTTCCCCATCCCAGATAGGCCGATACCCATGAATTTCTTTCAGCCACATTCTGGGAACAATGGGCTAATACATGTGTGATAAAAGCAGTCCGCACAGTCTAATCAGGGATGACACTTTCCACTTTTATAAAAAATATGTTTCAAGGAAGTCTCTTCTAAACAAAAATCCGTTGTACGCAGAAAGTGTCGTTCCTGATTAGCCTATGCAGACTGCACAGGCTAATCTGGGACAACACTTTATGCACATGCATTTAGCCCAATTTTCAATTTTTCAAGAACAAGGCTAGCTTGCTAATGAGCCATTGGCTAGGGTTCGCTACCGAGTGTGTCACAGGGGGCGTTCTGGTAGGAGCAGATGTCCTTGCCCGTCAGGAGCACAGCGTGATCGTGCAGCTTACGGCGGCCATTGTGGACCCCCGCCTGCCACTGGCAGAAACTGTTCAGCGTATTGTCCGCGTGATTGCTGATGTACAGACCTGGCTTTAAGATAGGGAAAAACTAAGCCTCACTCAACCGACCCTATGCCTGCAATTAGTTTTTATCTCAAACAAAAGCTATAACTTATTAAATTGGCCCACTTTCCCAATTATTTTCAATCTCACACAATAAATAGTTAAAACTTACTCAATTTACCATATGACTACGAATAGTTTTTATCTAAAACAATAGCTAAAACTTATTTAATTGGCTGTATGACTATAAATAATTTTTATTTCAAACAATAGCAAAAACTTATTCAGTTAGCAGCATAATAGTTTTCATCTCAAACAATAGCTTAAACTTATTTAATTTGCCCTATGATACCAACTATTGTCAATCTCAAACAATTGCTGAAACTTTATTTCAGCTAATCAACTGGCCCTATGCCTCCAAACATTTTCAATCTTTAACAATAGCTAAACTATACTCTTCTGGCCCAACAACTTCACATGTAAAACATGTATCTGCATCCCCAACTCCATACTTGCATATATGCAATAATTATGACACTTTTTAGTATAGATATTTTGGGGAAAGTTATTTCATTATCCAAGCCCCAATGACCTTAACCCTTTGCATGCTGGGAAATTTGTCGTCTGCTAAAATGTTGTCTGCTAAATTTCTAAAATTATCATTTTCTTCGATTTTTTTTTCCAAGAATACTATCAGAATAGCAAACAGTTTGGATCCTGATGAGACGCCACATTTTGTGGCGTCTCATCTCGATCTAAACTGTTTGTAAAGGCCTTCAAAATCCGGTTCCAGCGCTCAAAGGGTTAACCTTTGACCTGTTGACCCGATAGTCAATAGTTTACTTCCTTTTTATCCCTAGTAACCTGCATACCAATTAAGATGATTGTAGGTCAAAGCATCTTCTAGATATATTGAGTCAAATAAATTAGGTTAAAAGCCCCGCTGGCCTTGACCTTTGACTTCATAAGGAGCTACCATACCTATTAAGATGATAGTAGGTCAAAGCGTTCTCTAGAAATGGCGTAGAAGTGATTTTCCTGTCGCCCTTATGACCTTGACGTTTGACCTGTTGACCTCTAAATCAAACAACCTTACCTCCCAAGTAAACATCACACCAGTTTGCGTGATATTAGGTGAAAGCATTCACAATATATCATGGGGAAACAAATTTCATGTAAAAAGCCCCTGGGACCTTGACCTTTGCCATTTTGATCTCAAAATAGAAATGTGCCTTCCATTCCTCACAAGTTCTCATCATATTAATTTGCATATCCTAGGTCAAAGCATTCTCTAGATATTGTGCAAAAAGGAAATAGTAAACCCAGATATCCGTTAGCTGCAAGCAGGTGTTTAGCAAAATATGCACCTACTGCTTCGAATAGAGGCTTAATAACCTATACAGTAGTATACAAGAGGGACAATTTTAATTCAGAAAAGAGAGAAAACTCCTGCATTGAAATTACTTCTATCTCCCCTTCCCTTTAGAAGACTATGACAACAATTTACTGACAGACAACTTGTAAAAAACCTGGACTATTTCAGCATCAAATATCTTTAACACAACCGTTAAATGACAACTCTTACGAAGCAAAAATAAAGCCCGTGTGCAACACTTACCTCCCTTCCATCCAGAAAGACTAGACCAACGAGGATGATGTTGATTGGGTATCCCAGCGTGGTGTCCTGATACAACTGCGATACCTGCAGTAGGAACACCAGCAACATGCTGTGAAACATGCCATCCTCTCAACAGATTGAGGCCATTAAAACAGCTCCCCACTATCTGCTATCAAAATTTATTTTATTGCTGCTGATAAGCAAGAGGCTGTTGGGTTCATTGAAATTGCAATGGTGTGTGTCTCGCTGCATCCTAAATTCACTGTGGCATCCTGATTTATTTTCAAACATGCTAACAAAAAATATTGAAGATAAAATGTTCCAATACCTGTTTTAAAGTTATTTCAGTGCCATCAGGGCATTCGCTGCATGCATATAAATCATATAAATATAGTAATTTCTTATCCATAATAGTGGTTACGGACTGAGTGTTAATCAACATTAATCTTCAAAGTAGCAATTTACGCCATTTGGTCTTATGTGCAGTATATATTTACGTATCTATAACTCATTGCTTAGCCATATGTGAAACATTTTCACTTAATTTCTTTCAATTTAGATATTCATTATTTTAAACTGTCTTAGAGATGTGTATTAACATCATAATTACATAATAAAATATAACATATACATTTCTCAAATCTTCCATTTATTATCAAGTGTTATGCTAAGGCAATACTTCTTAGCAACTCAGATGTTTCTCTTTGATGAACACAACATAATCTCAATACCTCCATAAAAACAAAAACCGAATATTTATGTGACACCTCTAATTATATCCAATGACAAAAAATGAAAAAAGTAGATTACACAAAAAGGATGAGTTGCTCCAGATATGAATTATGAAATGTTCATTCATGATTTATAATTGCATTTACATTTAATGTAATTTTATGTACGTAGAGAATTAAGTAACAAAATATGCTTATTTAAGTGCATTTAAATATTTTCGTTCTTTTTTAAATGTTTATTAGGAAAAAACAACACCAGATTGATGTTTAAAAAAAAGGTTGAACTTCAGCTAAAAAAAAAAATGTTCCATCAAAGCGTTAATCAATAAAAACAAGACTAGTATTTTATATAGTCCATCAGTAAGATATTTAAACTATAACAAGTATTAATAAAGCATACATTTGTTTTATTTATGGTTTAATGTCAACTCTCACAGATGCATTTTTTTTATTTAATGGATTTTCATTGATGGTAATGATAAACTGAACAAAATTAATGAAAATGTCTTCAATACATGTTTTTAAGACATTTCACTACAATTGTATAAAAAAATATAACAAATTATTACACGCTTCATGTTTGGTATCAAATTTGAAATGTAGATATTTAACAAACTGTAAATAACACTTTTTTTTAAATAAATATACAGCTTTTTTGGGTATCTCTATATCATGTGGAAGTTATTTAATTTTACTTGAACAGTACTGTTTTACATATTGCTATCTTATAAAGTGTTTTCAACATTACTTATTTACCTATCACTATCATATAAAGTATATTTCTTTGTGTCTTAGTTACCTTCAATAGCAAAGATATGAGGGCATGAATACAGTTTTGAATGGCAACACAAAATGTAGAACAGTTTTAACATCAGAGCAATTAAAACAACGTTAGGATCTACCCTGTCCACTAATGAGACAATTAAACCTTGCCATGACTTTATAGCAGATAGGGTAGCTCCTGACTGTCTGGGTAGCTCCTGACTGTGTAGACTGGATCTACATTGGCCGAATCTAAAGAATCCCGGACAATCGCTCCCACGGACAATCGCTCCCACGGACAATCGCTCCTACTCTAATTTTGACAAGGCGGAGGTTTGCCCCTATGTTGTTTTGACAACCCGAACAGTCCCTCCTACATCATTATTTTGACAACCCGGACAGTCCCTCCTACATTATTTTGACAACCCGGACAGTCGCTCTTACATTATTTTGACAATCCGGACTTTCGTTCCTACGTTATATGGACATGCTGGAAAATCGTTATTATTTATTGGAATAAGTGACAATTATGCCAATGGAATAAAACATAAAAACTGCATGAAATTTTGAAATGTTGTTCTTTATTTATACATATGGCAAAAGACCCATTTTCTCTTGACTCGGCTCGTATAACAAGCTTGTATGAAATGACTGATTTAATGACATTAAAATTCCAATCCTTATCACATAGAAAGTGACTTACAATATTAAAGATGCTGAGGACATAAGTTGTAACGTTCTCGCTACCGTGTTTGCGGTACATGTCCTGATCGACGACCACCAGAGTTTCAACGCTGCGCTCCATGCTCTCATACGAACGCTTCGTGCGCCGCCGAGAAGAATGTGATTGTTCGTTAAATGTTGCATGGTTGTTGAAATCTGCAACAAAATGTGTCACCTTTTAATTAGGTAATTGTTTATCAAGAATATAAGTGAAAATAAGGTGGCACAATCAAATAAAATATTTAAAGCCCTTGGAAAATAAAAAAAAACGCTTCACCTTTTTATTACAGTACTATTCCTGCTTAAAATGTGGCTACATTAAGGTAAAGGACCACTTTATTCTTAATATTATATTAAATTAAATTTAAAATCATAAAATTATTTGCAGAATAAACATGTTTTGACTGTCACATGCAATTTGTTCATATAATATCTACACAAATGTTTAGGATTTCAGTGGACAAAAATAGCCTATGGTTGCATAATAAAATAAAATATTTAAAGCCCTTGGACAAAACAACCTTGGGCACAGAAGGATGATCTATGTAATGGTCTACATTTTATACTTTTATCACAAATGTTAGTTAACAATTAATTAAAATGTTTACAAAAACCTACATGTCTAAATGAAATACCAGTTATATTATCAACCGTTCAAAAATCCACAAGACAACACTGGAGAACTTTTTTATGATTCTTAAATCACCTTTGATTAAAAATAAAAATGAAGGGATGTTTTAACATCATATTTATACAAAGCACACTTCTGAATATTTTTCATGATTGAAAGAAGAACTGGCCTCACTTTGTGAACTGGCTTTACCATGTTTACCTCTTTGCATGCTGGGAAATTTGTCGTCTGCTAAAATGTCGTCTGCTGAATTTCTTAAATTAGCATTTTCTTCGATTTTTTTTCCAAGAATAGTATCGGAATAGCAAACAGTTTGGATCCTGATGAGACGCCACGTTTTGTGGCGTCTCATCTCGATCCAAACTGTTTACAAAGGCCTTCAAAATCCGGTTCCAGCGCTCAAAGGGTTACCAGATAGTGAAGAGGTAGACACACAGACCTACAATATCAATACATATTATACCGACTGAATTACTCTAAAAAAAACATCCCACCCTTCTTTTGAAGAGGTCGCTCACTTATTTATTGCCTTCCAACTTATCCAACGTTATCGTGTTCAAAACAAGATGTGAAAAATTGATCATAATTATGTCTTTATGGGTTAATTAATATGAAACATTTATACGAATGCGTGATTCCCACCTTTTGAAGTCTCGTAATTGCCAGAGCGATGCTTGGGTAATGCTGATCGTTTATAAAGTATGTGTCTATGTGCTGCTGATTCCACAGGTTGTAGACGTTTGGAAGATTCTGATGATTTGAGAGGTATTAAAAACTGTTCACTGTTTAATAGATGATCTTGTTTTGGAAGACTGCCTTCCATATTGTCCTCATAAGGCTTATCATGGCCTTGTATATAAACACCGTCATCTTGAACCTCAATTTCAAAATGGCTGCTGTTTCCTGGCTGATTTGATTGACCTTTATTGACCTCATCACCATTTCCCTGAAAGTCAAGGTCACTGGATTTGGCACTTATATTTCTGACAGTGTCACCGAGCACTAAGTCAATATCTTTAGAATAAAATGCAGGTTTATCATGAACAGATTTGATTTTATCACTGGAATGATGATTTAGTCTATGACCTTTGACCTTGAACTCAATGCTCCCATGATTTTCAAGGTCAGTATTATTATGTATATTGTCTTGTGAACTGTGTGATGAGTGTCTTGTTGGCTGATATGGTCTTACATGACCTAGTTCAGGGTCATTTGTTTTATGTACACGAGCATGTCTTTCAACTGCTGAAGAAGCATCCTGGTTTCCAGGGTGACCTTCAAACTGGTTGTCATGGTTATGCCGTAAATTGTCATGGTTACCAAACACATTGTCACGAGAGCTCTGATCGAAATCACTTCCATGTTGTTTACTACGTTTCTCTGAGCTTTTTGAAAGATTGTCATTGTGTCGTTCATCTTGATGATTATGCTCATTTTGTTGCTGCTGTTGATGATGATGATGATGGTGGTGTTGAAGGTTGTCAAGATGTGATGGCAGTGGCTCAATGACGTAGTCGTCGTGGGGGAACATCAACACTCCTGTCTGGAAAGAAAAACATAACACCAAGTAAAACATGTAGATAGATTCATACCCTGAATAACATAAAAAGCGACAGTACAAAAAGTAGTGTCCTTGTTATGCTCAGAATATTCATATTAACTTGTGTTGTTATATTTAGGAGGCTTCACATTAAACTTCATGTGTTCAATACAGGAAAAAGCTGATTGTTTAAGGTCCCAACAAATATTAATGCAATGATTATAATCAGACAATATTAATATTAATAGCCAGATCTGGTGATTTAGGTATTAAATTAACTTCCTTATAGTTAAACAGTTATACATGAATGTTGATTTTTGTTGTTGTTGACTTTTTTGTTTATTCAATAAGAACAGCACAGAGCAAATACCACTCTAATGGTACTTTGTGAAAAACAAATTATGTGCGCAATCATTAAAATAGTTAACAACTTCCTAAATAAATTATTTTGTTTAAAGATACTCACAAAGTTTTTTATTGATTTATACATCTATAACAATACAGTATGTACAACATATATCAGTAAACTTAAATAATTTTATGACAGATTTTCTAATTGCCCCTTCTTCTATATAAAATTTCCTTTATTAAAATTCTCAACAAGAGGTTTTGATACCTAAAATCTCAACCCTTACACAAACACCACAGTAATTGCATTTCGCCTAGCTCTGGGAAAACTGGGCTTTATGCATGTTGCTTCAGTATCTTTCCAGATTAGCCTGTGGACTGTGCAGTCAGCAAAGACTTATCAGGGACAACACTTTTCTGCTTTTATTGTTTTTATTTGTTTAAAGGAAGTCTCTTTTAAGCTTAACTCCTGTTAAGGTGGAAATTTCCATGCCTGATTAGCCTGTGCAGACTGCACAGGCTAATTTGAGAAGACACTTTATGCACTGAAATTAAGACCTGTTTTTCCCAGAGCAAGGCTAAATTTTAATAGGACACTCTTATTAAATTTCTCCATCATGCATAAGAGCGGTCAGTATTGATGGACAGATGGTGGCCAAAGCCCTGTGTCACCCACTGACCACAGTTGTGGTCACTCAAGTGTCCATTATAGGATTATCAAGCTGATGACCGCAGTCTGGGGACACTCAAATGACAGGCTGAACGACGTTTAAATTTGTTTAATTCGCCACGAAACCTAATCCTCCCGTCTAAACAAGATTTTACCATAGAGGGATTGGGAAATAGTGGGACATTGCGGTGACGAAAATTAATTGACACTCTTATGAGAGACAGGCCGAGTAATTGACACTCTTCTGTCAACTGATATCCCTATGCACACTGCACTGGACAGTGGATTTAGAATTGAAAAATGATCAACTGAGCCCTACTTTGGTCCATTAGATGACAAGCTGATAGAATTTAAGGTTAAAAGGTGACTGGCTTAGCTGAGGGCATACAGAGTGACACTTGGCTAAAAAGTTAAATCTTTAAAAGTTTGTGTGTAAACGTATAGCATCCATTTTGTTTTTAATACAGAACTTCTGTTTTTGGGCATTCTACCTGTTTGTTTTCAGATAGCAGCCTGGATTAGTCAAACTATTTACTTATTTCCTTATGTTTTCAGATAGTTTTCCCAGAAGAAAATACATGTAAATTGAAATTTCATTTTGGGGGCCAATTATATCAAATTAGGCAATTAAAACAATAACATATTTTTTCGAATGCAACAGAAGACTTAGACATAGTGTTCTCCCCCTTTGTGTTTTATTTTTTAACCAATGTTAAAAGTTTAAAAAAAAACATCATACATGAAATGAATTATAACTTCAATCAACTGTCTTATGAAACAAAATTTATTCTGAGCCATTTAGCTCAGTTGATGAGAGTTGATATAACCATAATACTGTTGAAAACAACGAACAATCTAACTAAATAGACAAACAAACAAATGAACAAATGTATTAAGCTTCTCGAAAAAAAAAAAATTCTGAACAAAAAATATTGGAGTAGCAAACATTAGTAGAGCATGTGCATACAAAAGCAATTTTTAAATTAAGTTTTTACCGACAGAAAATGTTATAAAAATTGTTTTGGCAAACAGTCCGATCTAAACAACATAAACTCAAAATGTTTATTCTTTATAAGATAAAGAAGTGTATTACTTATCATGGCTTCCCAAAAAAATTTGTTATTATCCCCACGCTTTTTGAAAAAAAGGTGGGGATATTGTGGTTATCTCCGCGGTCCGTCTGTCCGTCCGTCCGTCTGTCCGTCCTGGCCAATATCTCCTCCTACACTATTAGCACTAGAACCTTGAAACTTATACACATGGTAGCTATGAGCATATGTGCGACCCTGCACTATTTGGAATTTTGATCTGACCCCTGGGTCAAAAGTTATGGGGGTTGGGGTGGGGCCGGGTCAGAGATTTTCACTCATTTTTTAGGTTATTTTACATTAACTTCTTCATTTCTACACTGATTTACTTCAAATTGATACTGGACCTCTCTTATGACAATACGGTCAATATCAACCATGCATGGCCCCATTCCCAACCCTTGGGCGCCCCGCCCACATAGGCCACACCCACCCAAAATTGCCTTTTACTATAATTTCTTCATTTCTACACGGATTCACTTCAAATTGATACTGAACTTCTCTTATGACAATACGGTCAAT
>VMBQ01003057.1:63988-76207 GCA_007657795.1 Dreissena rostriformis
TTCCCCCCCCCCCTCGGTTATATGAGTCATGTTCTGAGAAAACTGGGCATAATGCATGTGCGTAAAGTGTCGTCCCGGATAAGCACAGGCTAATCAGGGACGACACTTTCCGTTTTAATGACATTTTTCATTTAAATGAAGTCTCTTCTTAACGAAAATCCAGTTAAGGCGGCAAGTGTCGTCCCTGATTAGCCTGTGCGGACTGCACTGGCTAATCTGGGATGACACTTTACGCACAAGCATTATGCCCAGTTTTCTCAGAACATGACATATATATCCAGGGCCTGGGGACATAACTACTGTGGGGAATGGTCCTTTCTTATGCAATACTCCACCTACCCTCAATTCAACTAGGGCAGTTGTCAGTTTATGGGTTTATGGTATAGGAATGTGCGCTTAGAACTGGTAAACCAGCTATTCCATTAAAAGTGTGAGTTGGGAAACTGACTGAAATGATATGACAAAAATACTGTTGGAAACAGCGAAAATGAAACTTAAAAAAATAAAATTAAAAAAAAATCATTTTGCCATGAGTTTTTAATAAACTTGACACTTCAGACGCTTAATACAGGTTATTCGGAGACGTGATGTGTAAACATTGAAATTCAAGAAATTCTGTGTTTCCATTAACCAGAAATAATATTCTGTGACATGCCTAATTAAAGTTGGGTTTAATGTATAAAATAGTAAACTTAACTGTGTCCTTTAAAGACAACGAAATATATTTATTTGATGGCAGTATTAAATTGTGATAGAAAATTAAGAGGTTAAAAAAGCATTCCTTTTTATCTCATGCAAAATACACAAAAAAGACAAAAATACCGGTATATACTCATCAAAATTAATTTGCTGTTAACATACTTGTAAGCAAGAGAAATCAAGTTAAAAAATGTGTTTTTTCAAAAGAAGAAATCAAGTGAAATCAAGTGAAATTCACTGCACAATCAAAACCTTTATATAAATCATTTCAATTCATAACATGCAATCAAAACTGTACAAATATTTGGAGGCATGAGAGCATGGGTCAAGTGTACGCTCATTTTCAATTCCTCTTAAAGTATTCAAACTGAACTCTTGAGACTATTGTAACAAACCAGTAGGAGTCAATTTTATGCAAGGCAGGGCCCAAATCCTGTCTAAACCATGAATCAGACAAAATCTTCCCACTCAGCAGAAGACCATATAAAAAGTTATTCAAACATAAATAAACATATCTTCATAAATCTAAGAGATATGACACCCAACTGCATTTCTTTCATGTGCACACTAATATTGGCTCAACTTTGAAGATTATTCCAAGGATCTTACATATCCTGACCAGTTCAAAGATAAAATTCTAGATAATTCTAGATATCCTGTCCGGTGGCCGACTTTGAAAAATTAGCCAATCCATATCAGCCTCACTCTGAGAAAACGGGGTTTAATGCATGATCATAAAGTATCGTCCCAAATAAGCCTGTGCAGTCCACACAGGATAATCAGGGACGATAATTTCCGCTCTTATGGAATTTGTCGTTTTAAAGGAAGTATCTTCTAAACCAAAATCCAGTCTAGGCCCAAAGTGTTGTCCCTGATACTATGCTAAATTGCTGAGTCATTCCGTGAGACACAACCTTGTTGCTTCTATACCCATGGTGAAATCAGGGCAATCATATGGTAAACCCTATCACACTCAGAAGCAAAGCAAAAATGGCCTATGCAACCACCATAAAACCAGAACAGCCTGCGAGTAACTCGAGTAACTCGTAGTCTGTTCAGGTTTTAGGCTGTTTGCTGCTCATCAGTATTTTGGGGTTGGAAAAGAAGGCTTTTAAACTTGAATCTAGTAAGAAAGGTCTTTAATTTAATTTGATTTTTGAAGGGATTATAATTGAGTCGAAATGCGCATCTAAGTGGTCAAGGGGTAACTTGTGGTCCCTATTTGCCATCCCCTGGATATCTTTCATCTTTCTCACCACAATCCTTAGTAACTGCATTCATGGCGATCATAATCTATTCACCCTGCATAGTATCTGGGATCATGTTCTGCCGGAGTGGTACGATGACAGCATTTCACGAAAGGGTACCCTATATTAACCCATATATATATTTATAATTACATCAAAGAAGGTCATAACGTGAAAGACAAAAGCTATAAATCTTCCTGTGAATGAAACATCATATTTGACAGCCCCTCTCAGGAAGCCATCAAAGACTGCATCAGGTTCATGAACATTACAGCTATCTTGCTTCTCAGCAATAAAAAAGGAAAACATGACTCCGATTGAAATCTTGAATCAGAAGAACATTATCTCTCAATGAGGGTTTATCTTATCAATTAACAAAAAGGAAAACATGACTCCGATTGAAATCTTGAATTAGAAGAACATTATCTCTTGATCGGGGTTTATCTTATCATTTAACAAAGAATCAAATTATAATGCTTGGAATCTTCTCAAAACAAGGTTTTCTAGACAACATGGAGTCTCCTGAGTATTGACGGTATGTAGTCTTCTAAAAGCACAAGCAAATTTCTTTGAATTGATATCCCGGCTAAATAAATTTTGATTATGGATGTGGATGAAATCACTTGATGTATTGTAAAATAAAGCATTTTAATCAAAATTTGTAATCAGAACTTATCTCACTGCCAACGTTACATCAATGCAACATGCTACAAGACACTGGTCAGACTCGGCTCGAGTATGCCTCGTCAGTATGGGACCCACACATAAATGCCAACATCAGCAAGCTCGAGAACTGCCAATGGAGAGCAGCCAGGTTCTGCACAGGCGACTATGGCAATACCAGCAGCGTCACTGCTATGATGAATTAACTGAGCTGGGACACCTTAGCATCCCGCTGCCAATATACCAAAGCAATCATGATGTATAGAGTCATCAACAACCTGGTAGATATCCGAGCCCAGCACATACTGATCCCTACTGGAGTACTCAACAGATACTTACAACCATTCACCACCATAAATTCCTACAAGTTCTCCTTCTTCCCCTCCCGAATCCGACTTTGGAACAGCCTACCAGAAGGAGTTATGTCAGCCCCGTCCCTCGAGGTCTTCCAGACAAGGATGGGTGCGCTGCATGAGTAACTCTGGAGCAAGATGATTTTAACCTGATTTTAACTGCACTGATGTTCCCTTCACTTATGAACATATTCACAATTGTGCGAGGATGCTCCAGAGGGGCCCAGCACTTAATCCAGAAGAAGAAGAAGAAGAATTCATCAAATTTGTGATCTTTGACCTCAATGAGTAACCTTAACCTTGCCTCTAGGGTAATGGGTCTTGCATGTGACTCAGCCCTAGATGAGTTAGAAAAAATGTGGTCAGTTTTTCGAAATACAGCTCAAGACAGGAAACATTTGCACAGGTTAATCAGGGACAACACTTCCCCCTTTTATGGAATTTTTCATTTTAAAGGAAGTATCTTCTAAACCAAACTCAAGTCTAGGCCCAAAGTGTTGTCCCTTATACTATGCTACATTGCTGAGTCATTCCGTGAGACAAAAACTTGTTGCTTCTATACCCATGGTGAAATCAGGGCAATCATTTGGTTAACTTGTGGTCCGTATTTTGCCATCCCCTGGATATCTTTCATCTTTCTCACCAGGATCCTTAGTAACTGCATTCATGGCGATCATAATCTATTCACCCTGAATAGTATCTGGGATCATGTTATGCCAGAGTGGTATGATGACAGCATTTCACCAAAAGAGTACCCTATATTCACCCAGATATATTTATAACTACATCAAAGAAACAAAGAAGGTCATAACGTGAAAGACAAAAGCTATAAATTTTCCTGTGAATGAAACATCATATTTGACAGCCCCTCTCAGGCAGCCACCAAGGACTGCATCAGGTTCATGAACAGCACTGCTATCTTGCTTCTCAGCAATAAAAAAGGAAAACATGACTCCGATTGAAATCTTGAATAAGAAGAACATTATCTCTCAATCAGGGTTTATCTTATCATTTAACAAGACATCTTTCATCTTTCTCACCACCATCCTTAGTAACAGCATTCATTGTTTTATGGTTATTACACTATTGTGTAAATGACTTTTATTAACATGACCTCAAATGAGTGTTAACTCATGGAAAGAACAATGTAACATGTGTTACCACTGGGAAGTTTAATATACAAGTGCGCCATCAGAAACAGGGTATCAAGTTAAACTTAAAGTTGATGGAAGCTATAGTCTGTTTCACAATAAAACAGCGATCATAATCTATTCACCCTGCATAGTATCTGGCATCATGTTCTGCCGGAGTGGTTTGATGACAGACAGCATTTCACCAAAAGAGAACCCTATATTCACCCATATATATTTATAACTACATCAAAGAAACAAAGAAGGTCATAGCGTGAAAGACAAAAGCTATAAATTATCCTGTAAAATGAAACATCATATTTGACAGCCCCTCTCAGGCAGCCATCAAAGACTGCATCAGTTTCATGAACAGTACAGCTATCTTGCTTCTCAGCAATAAAAAAGGAAAACATGACTCCGATAGAAATCTTGAATTAGAAGAACATTATCTCTCAATGAGGGTTTATCTTATCAATTTACAATAAGGAAAACATGACTCCAATTGAAATCTTGAATTAGAAGAACATTATCTCTTGATCAGGGTTTATCTTATCATTTAACAAAGAATCAAATTATAATGCTTGGAACCTTCTCAAAACTAGGTGTTTTAGACAATCTAAAGCGCCCCATTTCTGTGCATTTTCATAGCTCAGTCAGTCTGTGAGACACATCCATGTTGCTTCTACATTCATGGTGAAATCCGGGCAATCATATTGGGATTTTACACATGACATTATTAAACCTCAGTGTTTTTTGTAAAACATGTGGACAGTATTTGTGATTGATCTTCCACCTGAAGTGTCCATTGGGGTCCCCTTCATGACATCTTTCATCTTTCTCACCAGCATCCTTAGTAACGGCATTCATGACGATTGTTTTATGGTTATTACACTATTGTGTAAATGACTTTTATTAACATGACCTCAAATGAGTTATAACTCATGGAGAAAACAACACAACTCATGTAACCACTAGGAAATTTTATATAAAAGTGCGTCATCAGAAACAGAGGACCGAGTTAAAGTTGATGGAAGCTATATAGTCTGTTTCACAATACAACAGCGATCATAATCTATTCACCCTGCATACTATCTGGGATCATGTTATGCTGGAGTGGTACGATGACAGCATTTCACAAAAGAGTACCCTATTTTCACCCATATATATTTATAACAACATGCACATCAAAGAAACAAAGAAGGTCATAACGTGAAAGACAAAAGCTATAAATTATCCTGTGAATGAAACTTCATATTTGACAGCCCCTCTCAGGAAGCCATCAAAGTCTGCATCAGGTTCATGAGCAGTACCGCTATCTTGCTTCTCGGCAATAAAAAAGGAAAACATGACTCCGAACGAAATCTTGAATTTAGAAGAACATTATCTCTCAATGAGGGTTTATCTTATCAATTAACAAAGAATCAAACTATAATGCTTTGAATCTTCTCAAACATGGTTTCTAGACAACATGGTGTCTCCTGAGTATTAAAGGTATGTTGTCTACTACAAGCAAATTTTTTTGATTTTTTTTTTTCCATTGAATAGTCTATCATATCCCCTGCTAAATAAGTTTTGATTATGGATGGGTGCAAATCACTTGATGTATGGTAAAATAAAGCATATTTAATCAAATTTTGTAACTTTTGACCTCAGTGTGTGACCTTGACCCAAGAGACCTGAGTCTTACCTGAGCCAGATAAAGGAGAACAATTGTTGAAAGTTATTACAGAATCATTTGATGCATAGTGAAGTCATGGCTTAATTATGAATAATTTATCAAATTTGTGATCTTTGACCTCAATGTGTGACCTTGACCTTGCCTCTAGGGTTATGGGTTTTTCATGTGACTCAGCCCCAGATGATTGAGAACAAAGGGGGTAAGTTGCATGGCTGTTGCTCATAGGTAATTCAAGATACAGCTCAAGACAGGATTTTTTTTTTTTTTTTTTTTTTTTTTTGGGNCAGACGGACAGACTGACAGACAGTTCAACTGCTATATGCCACCATACCAGGGGCATCAAAACTATCATAGTTACCCAGGCAATTATTTGCATTGTATTACATATATGATTCTAGTTTTTGTAGTGTTCCACTTCTGCCAGCCTTTTTCAAATGTAACCTGCAACTCTGGCTACACCACTGCATTTGTTATATGCATAATTTTGCCAGGAATTAATAGTTTAGTAGATTATTTGAGTACATACGAGCATTTGGTCACTTATCAAGAGTTGACTCGAAAAATGCTTGAATATAACTTTACTCCCATGTTTTGCATGCTTAAAATACAACCTTAGAACAATTTGACGGTCAGCCTTCATTTGAGACGTTAGAATGACAGGACGCTTGAAAGCAAAGTCCTTTTATGATTAACTGAGCATGTTATCCAAAAGTTCTGAAACATTAATTTAGCCTGCCTTAACATCAAGTTCATTAACAAAAAGGGGAAAATTTTTGGATGAAGGTGCAATTTTTTATGTTGTAAACATTTAAGTGTTAATTACGTTGATTGATTAGCAAGGGAAGGACATGGAGACCGTGTAATAAATAAAGCTTAACAATAAACCACGGCAGTACGATATGAATTATGGTGGTCTTATAGAGCTATAATATTCCTTACAATAATTTTGTTGATGGGAAAATGGGCAGTTATTGTACATTAGAATCCCATGATCCCCAATTAGAAACTTGTTGCAAATTGTCTGAGGATCAATTAATAGTTAATAGTTATTTTAATGATATTGAAGTGCATTGTTGTTGTTGATGATAACGATAAATAAAGTCACCTGTTAGCAACGCCATTTCTATTGAATGAATCTCGTAACTCATCTAAGACAGTTAATTGATCATTTGTTTCTAAGTGTTATGCATCAAATATTTTTGTGAAAATTATTTTAAAAGCAAACAGTTACAATTATACATACATTATACATGGCAATCCACTAAATATAACAATAACTGCAGATGAATCATATAAGTTTGAATCCTCTTTGAATCATTCGTAAAACAAATTTTTTAAGTAAAATTCATTTTAATAAGTAAATACTTACCTGCTATCTTATAGCTACTCATTCCGCAGGATAGTTATTTGTCCGGAAAAAAATCTTTCTGGGGGAGTCCCTTAATTATTTAGTTCAGTAGGCCTTAACGGCCACACTTAGTGCAGTGTAACCGAGTACCGAGTACCCACAATGCATTACTGATTACTGATGACGTCATTCTTATTCCAATAAATAATATACAAATATATAAATATTAGGCGAAGAAGAGCGGGGTGGGAGGTGGGACTCAACGATAGCAGGTAAGTATTTACTTATTAAAATGAATTTTACTTAAAAAATTTGTTTTAATAGCATAAATACGTTACCTGCTATCTTATAGCTGAATTTGCAGCTGCGGCGGGAAGGTTCGCGTATATCTCCCCATCACAGCGGAACCCATGTCTCGGGTTCTCAGCTAATCTTCGTTAGTACGGTATTAACTTAATTCACGGACATGCGTAATTATACCTATGCCGTAGAAGATATTACCGTTTGTGCAACCACAAGGGGGCCCAACAAATACAAGTTGTCCTGTTGGCACTCCAGAGAACGAAGATAAAAAGATGAAAAGGTGGTCTGATTCCTCCAGAAAGCAGCTTGAAGCACGTCAGAGAGTGGGGTATGATTAATATACGCCCACGAAGCCGACATTGCTCGTAATTCATGCGGTCTGATCTTAAAAAGGGATGAATCCCTAGATGACAGAGANATTGACGATTGGTTGAATAAGAACAGTGCTCGATGCGCTCACATCGCGTTACACGATTTACATATGCTCAAGAGGATATCCCTGTACCGATTGGATGTCAAATCGAGGCATACGGGGATACCCCTCATTTCAGTTTATTTAGTGTGTTTACTTCCGGAAAATGGAGAACGCATGTGTTCCCGAATTTCTGAAACACATTTATGGTCAATATTGGGCAAAAATTTAGAGTTTTTGTAAGTTATATACAGACTACTGACTAAAGTAAAGGTGGAATGATTGATCGTTTTAGGTCCCGCTGTTTGAGCAAATGTCCCTACAATTTTTTATGGAATGTCCCGATTTGGACCTGAAAAATTCTGGCATGTATGCAGTTAATTGATCATTTGTTTCTAAAATTTTAGTGTTATGCATCAAATATTTTTGTGAAAATTATTTTAAAAGCAAACAGTTATAATTATACATACATTATACATGGCAATCCACTAAATATAACAATAACTGCAGATGAATCATATAAGTTTGAATCCTTTTTGAATCATCCGTAAAAACCATATTAGGCAAATAATAATTGTCTTAAAATAAGTTGGAAGCTCCACTAAACTGCAAGCAAAGCAGAAGATCAATTAATTTACTGCATTGTAGCCTGCAGAATAAAGAAGTAGTTCCTTCAAGACTGATTTCTGAATATCAAGATAAAACCTAATAATGGTGGTAGTGATGCTGCTGCTGTTAGTACTGACTACTGTGTTCATCATGTTGACAAAATGAATAACTTAAGTATGCTATCTTAACCTGCATTTCCATCTCAGAAGCAAAGTGAAAATAGCTGTATGCAACCAGCATTAAAACAGAACAGCAGTCTGTTCGGGTTTTATACTGTTTGCTGCTCATTGGTACCTTATGGTTGGATATGGAGCCTTTAAAATTTGTATCTAGTAAGTAAGGTCATAAATTTAATTTGATGTTCTAAGGGTGTAACAAAGTGGGTATTTGAGTGGTAAAGGTTTAAAAAACGAAATCAAATAATGAAATTTATCTTTGAAAAGCTTTTTATGAGGCATGACAAAGAAACAGCCCTGTAAAAACCCTACACCACACCACGAAACTGCCACAATCTCTGACAATTGATCCTGTGATATTGTCTGTAAGAAACACCAAACCTACCCCTAATAACGACAGACATTAAAATCACATCTTTCAATCGAACACAAAGGGCATGGAGGCTGTGCTGACAGAAGGTTTCGTGACAGGAAACACTAACTGGGGGTAATGTGACAGTAATTCAAACGCTAACTGGGGGTAACTCAATGTGTGATGAAAGTGTCCCGTATCAGCAGCCTGGGTGATCCAACTCCGAGGGCAACGACATCTATCAATAAAAAGTACGTTCCATCGAGCGAAGAACTATCGTATAGAAGGGCAAAAGGAGGTTGTTAGATTTCAAATAATTGTACATAGACCCTAAATGTATTTGTAATTAATTGATCCACCTCTGAGGGCAACAGCATCTATCAATAAAATGTACACCCCATCGAGCGACGAACTATCGTGTAAAAGGACAATATAAGGTTGTTAGATTTCAAAAATTGTTCATAGCCCTTTGCATGCTGGGAAATTTGTCGTCTGCTAAAATGTCGTCTGCTGAATTTCTAAAATTAGCATTTTCTTCAAAAAAATTCTTAGACCACTATCAGAATAGCAAAGAGTTTGATCCTGATGAGCGTCTCATCTGGATCCAAACTGTTTGCAAAGGCCTTCAAAATCTGGTTCCAGCACTCAAAGGGATAGACCCTCCAACGTATTTGTAATTAATTCAGTGCTACAGTACAATTTATCATAGTAAATTAATTTGCTTTTTTCGTATCACAATTAATCCTATGAAAATTAATGCGTTTTTGCATCACCTTTGAAATTATTTTGGTGATTTATGGTTTCTTTCATATGAGAAATACACAAAATATGATATGAAAGGAAATATAACCAGTGTTTTGTCCGCCATTTTTGAAATAGGGCCACTGAGCCTTTTGAATTGAGGAAAATCAAGATGTTTTGACTTTTCCTTACACATACTATAACTTGAGTAAATAATTGTTTTTTAAATTATATTTACATTATATCAACTCATAGAGAATCAAGTCTGGATGTAAAAAAAAACACACTTTCAGTTGGGAAATTAAATCATAAATAATTAATAATATTCTTTGGAGATTGTGGATGTGGGTAAAGTTTCTGCTCCAAATATAACCAAAACAAAATCACTGATCACCAAAATATACAAATTATTTTAATTGAGAAGAGATCTTGACAATGGTGATTATACTGAAATGTGTTCTTATAACAAAATGTCCAACTATTTTGAGGAAATGAAAATGTGCACGCTTAGCCCTATGATAATGTTACAAATTCTATGTAGAAAAGTATAAAAGGCAGGATACTTTTTTTATCTGGAAATGACGTCGTCTTTTTACTCACTGTCATTGGGCTATTTTTGGCTTATACTGGTTCCAACTAAGAATTTTTACAGCAGCTGAAGGGAAAAAACTTAAATTGGTACTGAAAAGAAATTTGAAAAGGGTATTTCATCATTCTGCATCACAATGAAAAAAATGTTTTCAGGTGGCATACTTCACAATAAAACCACCATCAACTCAGGTAGCAGCTTATTATAAGAAACTAGATCAGGTTTGAGCTCTTGGACAAAACTCTTGTCTTCTTGCAGATCGGGTTTACATTGTTAGAGATACTTTATGACCAAATTAATCTTCCTAGAGGAAGCAAATGTTTTCAGAAAGCAAATCAGATACCTGTGAAAAGNAAAGTAAAGGTGGAATGATTGATCGTTTTAGGTCCCGCTGTTTGAGCAAATGTCCCTACAATTTTTTATGGAATGTCCCGATTTGGACCTGAAAAATTCTGGCATGTATGCAGTTAATTGATCATTTGTTTCTAAAATTTTAGTGTTATGCATCAAATATTTTTGTGAAAATTATTTTAAAAGCAAACAGTTATAATTATACATACATTATACATGGCAATCCACTAAATATAACAATAACTGCAGATGAATCATATAAGTTTGAATCCTTTTTGAATCATCCGTAAAAACCATATTAGGCAAATAATAATTGTCTTAAAATAAGTTGGAAGCTCCACTAAACTGCAAGCAAAGCAGAAGATCAATTAATTTACTGCATTGTAGCCTGCAGAATAAAGAAGTAGTTCCTTCAAGACTGATTTCTGAATATCAAGATAAAACCTAATAATGGTGGTAGTGATGCTGCTGCTGTTAGTACTGACTACTGTGTTCATCATGTTGACAAAATGAATAACTTAAGTATGCTATCTTAACCTGCATTTCCATCTCAGAAGCAAAGTGAAAATAGCTGTATGCAACCAGCATTAAAACAGAACAGTCTGCGAAAATAACTCGCAGTCTGTTCGGGTTTTATACTGTTTGCTGCTCATTGGTACCTTATGGTTGGAAATGGAGCCTTTAAAATTTGTATCTAGTAAGTAAGGTCATAAATTTAATTTGATGTTCTAAGGGTGTAACAGAGTGGGTATTTGAGTGGTAAAGGGTTAAAAAGCAAAATCAAATAATGAAATTTATCTTTGAAAAGCTTTTTATGAGGCATGACAAAGAAACAGCCCTGTAAAAACCCTATACCACACCACGAAACTGCCACAATCTGTGACAATTGATCCTGTGATATTGTCTGTAAGAAACACCAAACCTACCCCTAATAACGACAGACATTAAAATCACATCTTTCAATCGAACACAAAGGGCAGGGAGGCTGTGCTGACAGAAGGTTTCGTGACAGGAAACACTAACTGGGGGTAATGTGACAGTAATTCAAACGCTAACTGGGGGTAACTCAATGTGTGATGAAAGTGTCCCGTATCAGCAGCCTGGGTGATCCAACTCCGAGGGCAACGACATCTATCAATAAAAAGTACGTTCCATCGAGCGAAGAACTATCGTATAGAAGGGCAAAAGGAGGTTGTTAGATTTCAAATAATTGTACATAGACCCTAAATGTATTTGTAATTAATTGATCCACCTCTGAGGGCAACAGCATCTATCAATAAAATGTACACCCCATCGAGCGACGAACTATCGTGTAAAAGGACAATATAAGGTTGTTAGATTTCAAAAATTGTTCATAGCCCTTTGCATGCTGGGAAATTTGTCGTCTGCTAAAATGTCGTCTGCTGAATTTCTAAAATTAGCATTTTCTTCGATTTTTTTTCAAAGAATACTATCAGAATAGCAAACAGTTTGGATCCTGATGAGACGCCACGTTCTGTGGCGTCTCATCTGGATCCAAACTGTTTGCAAAGGCCTTCAAAATCCGGTTCCAGCGCTCAAAGGGTTAA
>VMBQ01003057.1:76456-88691 GCA_007657795.1 Dreissena rostriformis
AATACACAATCTCAAACATATATGACCCTAGGAATACACAATCTCAAACATAAATGACCCTAAGAATACACAATCTCAAACATAAATGACCCTAGGAATACACAATCTCAA
Organism: Dreissena rostriformis; assembly: GCA_007657795.1. NCBI lineage: Eukaryota > Metazoa > Mollusca > Bivalvia > Myida > Dreissenidae > Dreissena > Dreissena rostriformis. Next base: position 76,568 of record VMBQ01003057.1, read on the forward strand.
ACATAAATGACCCTAGGAATACACAATCTCAAACTTAAATGACCCTAGGAATACATAATCTCAAACTTAAATGACCCTAGAAATACACAATCTCAAACATAAATGACCCTAGGAATACACAATCTCATACTTAATGACAAAATGAATACACAATGTCAAACTTAATGACAAAATGAATACACAATCTCAAACTAAAATGACCCTAGGAATACACAATCTCAAACTTAAATGACCTATGAAATACGCAATCTCAAACATCAATGACCCTAGGAATACATAATCTCAAACTTAAATTACCAGAGGAATACACAATCTCAAACATAAATGACCATAGGAATATGCAATTAAAAACTTAAACAACCATAGGAATACAATCATACCCTCAAACTTAAATGACCATAGGAATACACAATCTCAAACTTAAATAACCATATGAATAGATAATCTCAAACATAAATGACCCTACGAATACACAATCTCAAACTTAAATGACCCTAAGAATACACAATCTCACACTTTTATGACCATAAGAAAAAACAATCTGAAACATAAATGACCCTAAGAATACATAATCTCAAACTTAAATGACCCTAAGAATAGAATTTCAAACATAAATGACCATATGAATACACAATCTCAAAAATAAATGACCCTTAGAATACACAATCTCACACTAAAATGACCATATGAATACACAATCTCAAACTTAAATGACCATATGAATACACTATCTCAAACATAAGTGACCCTAAGAAAACACAATCTCACACTTATATGACCATATGAATACACAATCTCACACTTAAATGACCATAGGAATACACAATCTCAAACTGAAATGACCCCATGAATATACAATCTTGAACATAAATGACCATAGGAATACACAATTTCAAACTTAATTGACCATATGAATACATAATCTCACACTTAAATGACCATATGCATACACAATCTCACACTTATATGACCATATGAATACACAATCACACACTTAAATGACCCTAAGAATACACACTCTCAAACTTAAATGACCCTATGAATACACAATCTCAAACATAAATGACCATAGGAATACACAATCTTAAACTTAAATGACCCGAGCAATACACAATCTCAAACTTAAATGACTCTTATAGTACAAAATCTCAAAAATGCATGGCCATATGAATACACAATCTCAATCATAAATGACCATATGAATACAAAAATCTTAAACTGAAATGACCCTAGGAATATACAAACTCAAACTTAAATGACCCTAGAATAACACGATATCAAACTGAAATGACCCTAGGAATATACAAACTCAAACTTAAATGACCCTAAAATAACACGATATCAAACTTAAATGACCCTAGAATAACACGATATCAAACTTAAATGACCCTAGAATAACACAATATCAAACTACAATGTTCAGAACTGTAAATACTTGTTACCTATATAAGAGCTTCAATGGCCATTGGTTGATAAAAGTGTTAAGACTAACAAGAGCACCGCATAGCCGGTGCAAACGCTCGGCTGTGGGTGCAGTTTTGTTTTTTTTACCTTAAAGGATGACCTTGACCTTCACCTTTCACCATTCAGAATTTGCAGCTCCATGAGATACACATGCATGCCAAATATCAAGTAGCTATATTCAATATTGCAAAAGTTATGGCCGATGTAAAAGTTTTCGGACGACGCGGACGGCGGACGGCTGACGACGAGCTGGCTATGACAATACCTCAGGTTTTCTTCGAAAACAACCGAGCTAATAATATCAATCATTCTATCAATAAACCACTGTTACAACATCACAAAAGCTTTTATCATCACTGTAAACTAGTATCATAGGAGGCAGTCGCCATCATAGTTGAAAACACTTGCTTTTTATGCTGCAAAGCATAAAATTCATTAAAGATCATTAACCTCAAATCCCAACCAAATTATGTCAACGAAGTGTCCATTGTACAACTTTGTTATTGCAAAGATCATTAACCTCAAATCCCTACCAAATTATGTGTCAAACGAAGTGTCCATTGTACAACTGTATCATTACACTCATTGCTCTGTAAAGAGTTACATATGGTTCATAGGTCATTGACACACAAATGGCTTCCCCATGAGAAACACTCACCACTGACATGTTTTGCATAACAATAAAATAATACTTGAACACTTTTAATTGTTTATGTCACATGACATTTAATAGCTAAAATGAAAATTAAGTAGGAAAAAAAAAGAAAAAAGGAAATAACTTCATTCATATGTGGTGGGGTTTAACAGCTACTGTGCCCTGTCCTTCTATCAATGTGATCTATAAAATCAACCGGTTTAGTTTCATGCTGATAGCTTTTATAGTCCCATAACAGAATTGAATAACTTGTAGTTAAAATGAAAGAGCTGGAAATTGCAGCTATAATTCAAGGTTTTCCCCAACTTGTGTGAGTAAAGTAAAGTTAGTTAGGCAGGAGTGCTGGAACACACTCAGGGTCCTCACATAATTCAGCCTCAGAAAAACCTCATAATGTTCGAAAAACGTGCCACACACACACTTTCATAGTATTGAATCTTGTAAAACCCAGCCAGAAAAATCTGATTGAACCCGGGACCTCCCGGTTGCAAGGCAGACACTCTACCGCATCGCTATAAAGCTGGCTCATATAGCAAGGCAGTATAAGTTCTCCTTAACCCTTTTAGCGCTGGAACCGAATTTTAAAGGCCTTTGCAAACAGTTTGGATCCAGATGAGACGCCACAAAACGTGGCGTCTCATCAGGAACCAAACTGTTTGCTATTCTGATAGTATTCTTTGAAAAAAAAATCGAAGAAAATGCTAATTTTAGAAATTCAGCAGACGACATTTTAGCAGACGACAAATTTCTCAGCATGCAAAGGGTTAAACTGAACCCTGCTACACTTGCCAAGGAATGCACCTTTACCTACTACAGTGTTCATACAAATTATCTGACACATTTGGCTGACACCATTTCCCCTTAAGATTTTACAGACATTTATCAAGCTGGGTCCTACTGACCCACAGAATGAGGCTATAAATCAAGCCTTAGATCGGCATGCAACTTCCAGACATGCATGCACTATCAGACATAACTATTTTTACATTTATCCCATAATTTATTAGCCTGCACGTATGAAGGCACCACCGTGTTCCATAATGTTATCTTTTTTTTCCAGTGACACCCACGTGGTTAAAATTCCTTTTTTATAGTTAACTCATTAATTCCTGTTTACTCCAAAGTTGAACTTATCATAAATATGCATTTTTTATTGGCTCGTGGAACATTTTTCATCATGTTATCCGAACATGGATAACATGTACAGGATAATTGACGATAAATTTGAGATATCTCACATTTTGGATAAGCTCGTCTATAAGTTGCTAACTTCGTGATTTTTTTAACGCACAGAGTTCCGTGATTCAAAAATGAGACCAAAATATTTTTTAATTAATGACGACCTACAGAAGTGTCACATTGAATAACTGTTTCTGATTAAGTAACATATGAATCATAAATAACTCATCATTCTAGGGGGGAGTGGGAGAATATAAATAATTAGCTTATTAAGGAAATACATTTTTGTAAGAAAATGTTTAAGATTTATTTTAAAGAGTTTAAGCGTTTTATGAATACACTATTGGTATTATAAATCTTGCTAATCTGGCACATAAAAATGAAATTGTATCTTGAGCATAAACAAAACAAGAAATATCTTTTAAAAACAAGACAAAACACATTGAAATAACTAATCAGATATCATTAACTTTACAGACTTTAATATCATAATTTATTTTCCCCCTCCAAAACTCCACTAGAGTACCAGGGTAATCAACGTGAAGATCAGTGTATTCAGCAAATGTCTATGAAACTGCGAGATCTGATCGCCCAACCCATGCCCTTGGATGGGAGGTCACACACAGTGACATAAATCGCTCAGATTATAACAAAGTGTACTTCAATCTCTCTCAACCAATTAGAGAAACAGAAAAGGCGGTCATATGGGTCGCTAATCAGGCGTTACACATGCCAGTGATCGGCTGTCACTCGGGTAATTCAGTCATTCAACTGCCAAACGTATGACTGCCTATCAAGCCCTTATCGGAGGGCCACGGGTGACCGGTCACCATTGTTTTAAATGCAACCACAGATCTAGAAGGCCCGATTGTCATAGAAAAATGAAATCAAAATCAATCATTTGACTGTGCTTTACAATCATGGCTTATTTAATTACCTTGCACAAAATATGGACCACCCTTTAAATGAATGACCAAATAGATAATATCGTAAGACTTAATAATTTTGTTTGAGTATATCAATGTCAGTATGTTCAGAATAGTATAACTAATTGGTTTCTGGTTTGTTGCCTACTATAGCTGTGTGGGCCAGTGGCAAGAGAAATACTTTTCATTTATTTAATAAATATTAATATGATCTATATTACTATTTTTTGAAGTTCAATAATCTGTCCCCATAGTTACCCCTCCAATCAGCTTACAATTGTGCTGCTAAATTAATATAAAGGAACAGGGGATATTTATTTAGTCCACAAGGGTGAGTCTACAAAATTATAACCATATCAACAAAGCATCCACCACTTCTTTAACCCTTTGCATGCTGGGAAATTTGTCGTCTGCTTAAATGTCGTCTGCTGAATTTCTAAAATTAGCATTTTCTTTGATTTTTTTTTCTAAGAACACTATCAGAATAGCAAACAGTTTGGATCCTGATGAGACGCCACGTTCTGTGGCGTCTCATCAGGATCCAAACTGTTTGCAAAGGCCTTCAAAATCCGGTTCCAGCACTCAAAGGGTTAAAGGTGACATAAATAATTATAACCAACATTTATAAGACCATATTAATAAGCAATTAGTGTGGCATTAAAATATTCATAAAATTAATCAAGTTCTTGGATAGAATGAAATACTAATTATTCATTGTATACTTCTTCCGAAGTAAAAATTTAGAATTCAAAAAGATGCAAATTGAAGGATCGACACATTTCAAGTTCAAGAAATTTATAGAGGATATGAATTAATGGAGATTTAAGGGTCAATCAATAACAAGAATATCAATCATGAATGTGTTTTGTCTAGTGAAAAAAACAAATGCCTTAGGTGTTTTAAGGTCAGCCAAATCACATTTTATCATGAAACTATTAAAGCTTCTTTGATATTATAATATATACAGAAATATGGTTTTCAACTCTTGATGCACTTACAAATGACAACAAGTTTTTTTTACAACAAATCCTTATAAATTGTTTGTTGTCTTATGCCAGAGATTATGATGATGAGTCACTATTAAAGCTTCTTTGATATTATCATATACAGAAATATCATTAACAACGCTTGATGCACTTAAAAATGACAAGAAGTTTTTTTACAATAAATCCTTATAAATTGTTTGTCGTCAGTTACGCCAGAGATTGTGCTGATGAGTCAGTGTCCAATCATTTACGTCTGCTGTAAATCATATTGTAATTATAAGCAAAGTATTAGACATAACCATCAATCAATCGTTTAACCCTTTGCATGCTGGGAAATTTGTCGTCTGCTAAAATGTCGTACGCTGAATTTCTAAAATTAGCATTTTCTTCGATTGTTTTTCCAAAGAATACTATCAGAATAGCAAACAGTTTGGATCCTGATGAAACGCCACGTTCTGTGGCGTCTCATCTGGATATAAACTGTTTGCAAAGGCCTTCAAAATTCGGTTCCAGCACTGAAAGAGTTAAAGAGGACATATTTTCATGCCTGACGATTCACATATCCTTCCAGTTTGAAGCACACCTATGACAGATGGCATAAACAGCCTCATTAATTAGCTTTCAAGTAAACACAAGGATTTATTTGTTTTAAAGATGAAATGTCTCAGCGAGCTTAACATTTTCACAATTAATTATTACGTTATTTATGTTACATTCAGTTATTCAACTGATGACTCAACTCTGAATTTACTGATAAAACTTTTATCGTGTCAATGCACATAGTATTTTTTCCTCTCTTTTCTCAATGTTTTTAGATTTATAACTAAAAAAAAAGCATCAATCAAACTTCTATCAAACATGATAAAATGGGCTTCTGTCCCTTGAATTAACGCATTAATTATCTTACTCAACAATTCTTAATGTTAATTATTTCTGTGAAACTTATCTGGTAACGAGCTACAACATCCCTAAAATAGCTTAAATGTTTCAACATTTCTTTAACTCTTTCAGTGCTGAAACCGAATTTTGAAGGCATTTGCAAACAGTTTTGATCCAGATGCGACGCCTCAGAACGTGGCTTCTTATCAGGATCTAAACTGTTTGCTATTCTGATAGTTTTCTTTGAAAAAAAATCAAAGAAAATGCTTATTTTAGAAATTCAGCAGATGACAAAATTTAGCAGACAACAAATATCCCAGCATGCAAAGGGTTAATAAAACAGTAACAAAAGAGGGCCATAGGCCCTGGGTCAACCACCTGAGACTATGACAACTGAATTGTTCTGAGAAGCCTTTTTCAATGTTTAGGAATATATGTGGCGTGTTCTGAGAAAACTGGGCAAAATGCTTGAGCGTAAAGTGTCATCCCAGATAAGCCTGTGCAGTCCGCACAGGCTAATCAGGGATGACAATTTCCGCTTTTATGGAATTTTTCGTTTAAATAATGTCTCTTCTTTGCAAAAATCTAGTTTAGGCGGAAAGTGTCGTCCCAGATTAGCCTGTGCGGACTGCAGAGGCTAATCTGTGATGACACTTTACGCACAAGCATTTTGCCCAGTTTTTCTCAGATCACGCCACATATTTTCAAACTTAATCCAGATATCATTAGAACAAGCAAATTCGTTGAATTGATATTCTCCGCTAATTTCAAAGTTTTGTGACAGACGGATGGACAACGCCAATTCTATATCCCTCCACCTGTTGCGGGATAAAACAAGTGTTCTAGCAAATTTCATAAAGATAAGACAAAAGATGCAACTTCCAGAGTGTTCAATATGTTTCGCTATAGCCCTGGAAGCTTGCAACCCCCTGGTTGCAATTATTTTCAGTGGACATCAAAGACGATCAAAGTCTGCGGAGATTATCATTAAAACAAGTTTGTGTGGCCCACTTCTGTCACCTGGGGCATTATTTGAACAAACTTGATTGGGGACAACCGTTTTTGTTACATGCCAAAATGAATACCAACCAATATGCCATGCAGTTTAAGGGTAGAAGATTTTTAAAGATTTTTTAAAAAGTTTTTACTTTACACATTTAAGAGAAATAAGTAACCTCCACTACAAGGCCAGTTTTGACCCAAGGGGCGTGATTTGAACACACTTGATCAAGGACAACATACACTTTTACATGCCCAACACAAACATTTTGGGCCTTGCTGGAATAGAGGAGTTTTTACTATACTTAAAGGGAAACAAGTTATCCCCGGGATAGGGGCTTCTTTGACCCCAGGGGCATGGTTTGAACAAACTTGGTGGAGAACCATCATATGAAGTTACATGCCTCGTCGTCTATATAATTCATATGACCCATAGGGTGTCACCATTTTTTACCCCAGGGCCATGACTTGAACAAACTTGGTGGAGAACCATCATATGAAGTTACATGCCTTGTCGTCTATATAAATCATATGACCCATAGGGTGTCACCATTTTTTACCCCAGGGCCATGACTTGAACAAACTTGGTGGAGAACCATCATATGAGGTTACATGCCTTGTTGTCTATATAAATCATATAACCTATAGGGTGTCACCATTTTTGACCCCAGGGTCATGACTTGAACAAACTTGGTAGAGAACCATCATATGAGGTTACATGCCTTGTCGTTTTAGAGAAGATTGTAAAGTCATTTTGATATATATAAGTCTATACAAGTCATATGACCCATAGGCTGCCCCCATTTTTGCCCCCAAGGTCATGACTTGAACAAACTTAGGAGAGGACCACTAGAGAAACTACTTACCAAGTATTGAAGAGCTTTTCCTTGTGGATTCAGAGAAGATTGGTAAAGTTTTAATTATATATTAAATAATATAATTACCGTCTGAGGTGAATTACATATGCAATGGACCAAAATGAAATGGATAACTTTCAAAGAACTCATCCAAGGATCATTCCACTTAAGATCTATTAAAATCTGCCACGCAGTCCTGGAGAAGAAGTTGTTAGAAGAAAAAGTTAATGGACACACTCTCACACAGAATTACTGAAAACGGACAACACAGTATCCTAAAAGCTCCCCATGTGCTAAGACCTAGTAACCCGAATTTTGTGTTTGATTAAAAAAACAAAAAAAAACAAGTGATGTGTTTGTGAAACACTATGTCCCCTTTTGCGTGATTTTGACACACATATTTGACCTTTGACCTTGAAGGATGACCTTGACCTTTCACCACTCAAAATGTGCAGCTCCATGAGATACACATGCATGCCAAATATCAAGTTGCTATCTTCAATATTGCAAAAGTTATGGCCAATGTTAAAGTTATCTTGCAAACCAACAAACCAACAAACAAACCAACAAACAAACAGACAGGGCAAAAACAATATGTCCCCCAGTATAGACTGGGGGACATAAAAATATGTAATTATGTTTTTTTTTACTGATAAATAATTATATCACCTACCACTCCACTACACAGCGAGAATGCAGCAGGAGCATCGTCATGTGATATAACTGTCCCTTTAAACTGGCAGGAAGCCAATTCTTCTGTATCACTTTCAATTGTGACATCATCATTTTCCGTGATGACATCATCATTTTGTGTGACATCATCTGATGACGGATGACGATGGTACACCTTAAAGCCCGGTGCGAGAAGCTTAAGATTTGGAGTCAGACGGACATGGAATACATCGTCGTCGGTGGTGATATTGATGAGGATGTCAGAAGACACGCTACGCCGTCTTCGTTGTCGCAGATGAGAACGCAGCTCACTGACGGGAATAGCGTCAGGGGAGTTGTCATTGAACACTTTGGCAAGCACAACTTCGAATTCTGAAAATAAAGGTTCGTTCTTCAATTAACAATGGAGGTAGGTTATCAAAGATAATACCTGGTGTATCTTGGTTGAAATGTTGTGAATTACGGTGCATTACAGGGCAATTCACTGGGGGATAGTTCTGTTCGTTTGTGATGATTATTATGGCTACATTGTTGAAAATTATGCCATGTATAAAACTACATATTCTAGATGATGAAACCTTTGTTCAGATGATTTAAGATAAACAAGCAAATTTGTTGAATTAATATCCCCCGCCAAATAAAATTTGTTTATGGATGGCTGCAAATCTCTTGATATACAGTATAATCCTTATAATAGTTGTTTATGCATTGCTATTCTCCTCATTGATATCTATACACCCATTAAGTTTCATGTTGAAATCTTGTAGGATAACTGAAAAGTTACATCATACAAAAAAACAACAAGGGCAATTACTCTTATATCTCTACACCCATGAAGTTTCAAGTTGAAATCTTGTAAAGTATCTGAGATATCACTAAAAGTCATTCTTTACCAAATAACCCGTGCTGTCCAAAGAAGGCACATGCCTTCTATGCCTTCCATGCACCAGTCCTTTTTCTATTACGAATTGATTTAAGTAGAAAACATCAATAAATACATCTTGACTCCCAAGTTTTTTTGTAAAATAGTTTTACTCCATTCCCATTGATGTTCACATGAGATTTTGTGTCCATCCCCATTGGCTCATTTATTAACCCTTTGAGTGCTGGAACCGGATTTTGAAGGTTTTTGCAAACAGTTTGGATCCAGATGAGACGCCACAGAACATGGCGTCTCATCAGGATCCAAACTGTTTGCTATTCTGATAGTATTCTTTGAAAAAAAAATCAAATAAATGCTAATTTTAGAAATTCAGCAGACGACATTTTAGCAGACGAAAAATTTCCCAGCCTGCAAAGGGTTAACCCTTTCCTACTCAAAAGCAGAGCGAAAATGGCCATATGCAACCAGCATAAAACCAGAACAGGTTTTATGCTATTCGCTGCTCAAAGTATCTTAGGGTTGGAAATGAAGGCTTTAAAACTTGAATCTTGTTAGAAATGTCTTAAATTTAATTTTATTTTCTTAGGGACTACACAAACATCAAAGTATCTGAGTGATAAAAAGTTATCGGTTATCCTTTTGTCGACCAATATGGCAACAGTAATTACTTACAATCAACAGTTCGCTGTGTACCGATAAAGATTTCACCTGTCAAACTATGATACCATTATCATAAATTATTGTCACTTCACGCATATTACAAATAAAGCCCCAACATCAAAAAAATAATAATTCAGTGGCATATAATTGTGGAACTCGACATCATTTATCATTCAGTAGTCTTTAGATGGACAAGATAATTGGGCTAATCTTGTAAATGGGAGATGTGAGATGGATGGTACATACACTGATACAATATAAGCTATCCGGCTTGATTAATGAATTTCCTTTCATGACAGAGGTTGCTATAATTACTGGCAATGACCTGAAGATCGTGTAAAACTAGAATAAGGACAAATTGTCTTGCGATTCTGGCAATGCTTGTATTAATTTGGGTATGATAACCCACATTTGCAACAAAAGTTCACAAAATGTTATTCTATAACAATTGATATATTGTTACCCACATTATTTACACAATTTCAGACACATAGGTTGTTCCGTCATTTTATGGTATGCACTAGACTAACGTTATATCTGTCGAAGTACCTAAATGATAGTGCTGCAACGGAAATCCGAAATATCCAAGATTTGCGGATCCAAACGAGGATTCGCGGATCTAACCATGATTGGTAAAATCGGTTTCGAATCCGGATCTTAGTTGAGTTTAACCTTTCCTATGCGGTAATTGTTTCTTTCGCCCTAATACTTTTCGTTAAATTGTTTCTTTGTGTTTGAAAGGCTGACTGGTTCGTAGTTTGTCACGATTATCGCTACTTTTTCCACAGAAACTTGGTACACACACAGTCTTCTTTTGTTTTCGATGGTGCAAAATGGCGCAGAAGAAAATTCACGATGCACCAAAACAATTAAAATCCTCGGTGTCCCAGGAAGCATTTCGGGTTTTATGATCAAACTAATTCAACAGAAATTGACAAAGCAAACGCAATTTGCAAAGTATGGAAAGTTCCCCTTGTATCCAGAACTGGAACAACCTCCAACCTAAATAAACACTTAGAAACAAGACAAACGAGGGCAAACGTAAAGCAACAAATGATGAGGCGTCAACTAGCAAAGCAACTGACTTCACTCTCTCCAAATCCAAGGAACAAAAAACACAAATGAAAATAATAGATGTTGTTAGACTTGCTTCTACTATTGAGCGGTACAGTGTTAAATCTGGGATCTATAAAAGGATTTCGCGAGCCTTCTTATTTTCTTAAACTGTAACTTGATTAGAGTTCTCTGTTTGGAGTAATAAAGTCAATAATAATAATAAAAGTAATTTACTTTTTTTTCATAAGAAATATATATAAGTTCTGGTGTTTCAAAACATAATTTTGGTTAAAGCAATATAAATATAATTTATTTTGCGTATGTTTACTTTCAAATTAGGATTCGAACGGATATTAGAGATCCGGGCCTTTGGATTCGAATTCGGATCCGATTGAAATTTTGGATTCGTTGCAGCACTACTAAATGAGGCATTGGATAGATGAACAAAGTGCATAAGGTGATTAAGGGATAATTATAGTTTATATGCAGCAAATAATGCAGCAAACATAGGGACTGATCTGACTTATCAACTCATTCAGTTTGCGCATCATGAGTGCCATTAACCCTTTGAGCGCTGGAACCGGATTTTAAAGGCCTTTGCAAACAGTTTGGATCCAGATGAGACGCCACAGAACGTGGCATCTCATCTGGATCCAAACTGTTTGCTATTCTGATAGTATTCTTTGAAAAAAAATCGAAGAAAATGCTAATTTTAGAAATTTAGCAGACAACATTTTAGCAGACGACAAATTTCCCAGCATGCAAAAGGGTTAAGTAGTACATCATGCTTTATATACATTTACATACAGTAGTATGAAAGGTCTTTAACTTAATTTGTTTTTCTATGGGACTTCAAACACGTCAAAATGTGAATCTAAGCCGTAAAGGGTTAAGAGGGGGGGGGGGGG
>VMBQ01003058.1:2152-34825 GCA_007657795.1 Dreissena rostriformis
TTTTTTATGTAAAAGCAAACTATTGTTTAATGCATGTGTTCTTGGAACAGTTGTCGGACCAATTTACCAATAATTTAAATTGATATCCACATTATGTTGAGTTGGGAATTCCACTTCAGTTAAATTCATAATACGAATTATAAGCTCTTTCGGATACCACAAATCCACTTGCTCTTCTAAATATATAATAATTTATTAATTTCCGTATGATGATATTTGAAGGGAATATACCGATAAACTTGAAGCAGACGAGTAATGTTCGTATTTCACAGCCAAAAATACACACATTGTTGCGATACGAGGATCGAGTTGCACCTAGGCCACGGCTTTGAATGTTATCGCCTAAATCGTAGATTATTTATGCTATTCTCACAAACACGCACACAGTCTGACAGGTGACAACTAAATGGGTCTGTGTGATCTTAAGGAAACTCAACATGACAATTTCTTTAAAATATACAATTCAAGTATTAATAATGTTAACTAAAACGGTTTATATCTTCGTAAAATGGAGTGCACTCATTCTGCGATAAAAATGAACCGCGCTCTGCAAAATCGGGTCTTAATGCATTTGCGTAAAGTGTCATCCCATGTTATCACGTACAGTCCGCTCAGGATTATCTGGGATAACACTTTCCACGTTTATTGTATTTTTCTTTAAAGGAAGTATCTTCTTAGCGAAAATTCAGGCGGAAAGTGTCGTCCCTGATTAGCCTGTACAGACTGCACAGGCAAATCTGGGACGACACTTTACACACCTGCATTAAGCCCCGTTTTAGCAGAGCGAGGCTCATTTATACTATTGATCAGATATGTTGGTCCCTTCTATGTTTACCTTTAACCTCGTAATTGTTTAATTAATATCGATCTATTCACTATTTCTTGATAGATCATTAAACATTAAAACATTAGTTTAACCCTATCTCTTACGAAGCAACGATACCTCAGCTGTTTAAAGATCTCTCGTCTGTCGTTTCTGTTTATAACTCATTCCTAGGTTGTTCAGTTCCTGCTTGAGCTTCAGCGTTTTTTTTTAAAGTATTTATCGACTGTATTTAACGAGCGATTATATTGCACGCATGTTTTATTGGTTTAATTCGCATTTTTATGTAAAGCGCATTTCTAGCAGGTTTGGTTTGGGTTTTGTCAACCAGTTGTGCACTCGCTATATTTTACATATTGAATACTTATCAACAAGGAAGAAGAAATCTGACACTTCTGTCCTTTGTAAGAAGGCGGATAAATTACTGTTCATCTTGTGAATCTTAAGCATGTTTTGACATTTTGTATGGATGATATATTTCTGAAGTGAAGTAAAATTTATACACGGAAGTACAATCGGTACAATTTTCGAATGGCATAACAATAATTATTACTCCGAAGTTTGTTTCTTTTTGTATAAACTACACATGTCTATAATATTACTTAAAGTTGACGAATGTTTTTTTTTCTGAATATTTAAAAGCATATGAACTGGCACTGATGACTTTTTCGGGAAATCAGTTATAGGTAATGTTATACGTGAGTATGTTAATATAATAGTACTTCTTTTCTTTTTATGTTTTACTCAGGACATTTATTCGGACATTTTATTAAAGATGGTATTTAAGGATTTAAACCTGTTATAAACTCAGCGTAATATCGCCCATTTTCGTACATTTTCGTCACCCAGAAAGATCTCCGAGTATGCACGCTAAACTACGATAATTTTGTTCAAATCGAAACAAGGTTACTGTTCTTAAACGAAACGTTAAATATCAAAGTTGTAGTGTAGATATAAATTTTTCATTTTTACATCGAGAGGTCGTGTGTTCGATTACCGCGACAGGCAAACATTTTTAAAACGTATTTTTTAAAATTATTTTCGACTATTCCCAATATTATGGTGTTGTAAATAAATACATGTAATGACATTAAAGACAATTGTGAACAAGTCCATTTATTTCCAAATTGATTTTTTGTCTTGTGGTATACATTATTGAAAACGTGTTTTAAATTCCAATGTTTAGATGAGTAATTCCTTTATCATCTGTGTGGACACCATGTTAACATATATAAATATATGTAAACATGGTGTATAAACATATATATATATATATATTGTCAAGGCTTGAGTTGATTATGAACTTCAAACATTTTCAGATGTTTATAAACATACGTTTTTACACTTGAACTATTCGATATGGAAACTAGAGCAATATGAATTCAGCAATATGAGCTATTTCGCGCCTGGTGGCTTTTCTTTACAAGTGATGTACTACATGTTATTCATACTTGTAAGCAGTTTATTATGTTTTATATGAATACGCGATGTTCATAATGTTATGCAACATATACACATTCTTAACCGCAGCATAGTTAAGGCATATTCATTTGTGCAAACGTGGATGCTTTGCAAGTGTAGCTGTAACATATACAATTTGTGCGGTGAAACTAACATATTTGTCTATTTTTCGATCAAGGATACATCAAAGAAAATTTCTTTGCTCAAAGTTCCCACATTCCTTCTGCCGTTATTTTTTTTATATTTGTTTTCAAAATGACTTATGACTAGAGATTGGCATTTTTTGTTTGGTTTTCTGAGAAGAGATAACAACATTTGTCTGCTTATATATTTTTCTACATGTTACACCCTTGTTACTATCATAAATGCATATTTAATGTATTTGTGTATAAATATATACAAATAAGTCTTGTTTTATCAACATTCATGTTCATAAGAGTGATAAGAGTGATCTGTGTTATGGTTATGAAAACAGGCGAAACACAGATTGATGGTTGGCAACATGGAATGTCTGAGAATCCTTAATTGCTCGGTATTTATTTTCTTAAATTTTTATTTTTGAAGCATAATACCATTGCAGTTAGGAAATATGCGAAGAAAGAACATAAAATCAAATAGGCGTATAACAGGTCTAAAACTTTAATACGACTTTCTCAATATTAATTGCAATTGAACGGTTATATCGGAACAAAAAATAAACTCATTTCTAATTATAACTCTTATGTTTTGAAATATGGCTGGGAATAGGGTGGTTTCGAATAACTCGTAGCCATCTGACTTGAATGTTTAAAACAAGTACGCTACAGCGCCGTTACGTTTAGTGTGTAATGGGATTTTGAATGGCTAATAAATTATAATTGATACAGTTTTATCATCGCGTCCGGGTTTTAAAGTAAACGAATCGGGGATCTACATTGATAATTATTTACTTTTATATGTCATAAATTCATATTTTTTTTTATTCGGAAGCAGTTAAATCTGTAAGCGGGGGTTAATTAAAGGGTAATGTATAACAGCCACTTAATGACATTAGAGACGACAGGAAGAATACATGACAATATATACTTCAATATAAAAAACATTCTCTTCTGCATATTGTTTTTTGAAAAAGTACCTGAGAAACAATCCATTACGTTTAAGCTTTACAATAAATATATCGTTCCAGTTGGAACATGAGTGCTACTGCTGACGTCATGAACTGGTCGAGCGCCTCCTACCGACTGGATGAACTCGAGCGGAAGTTCTCATTCCCGTGCGTCGTGAGACTCGCCGAGGGCTTCTGCTCGGACAGTGAATCGGAAGGCTTCTCTAAAGATGACATCATCGGAATAGACAGCAAGTTGGTCTTACACAAGGTGGCGGCACACTTTGCAAACAGGCTTTCTGGCCGCCGACCGACGAAAGACGAGTATGATTTTGGGTATGAGCGCTTAAGCGAAGAGATTTTGGTTCCGTTAAATTACAAGGGAAAGGTGAAAGTCCAGACCTGCACTGGAAAGACGTATACCACAGTAAAAGCTCTAATAGCCGACTTCCCGCGCTTTGCGAAGGTCTGCAGGACACTTAAGGCTAACTCTGCAGACGATCAGCCAATGGACATAACCGCAGCAACAACAATTGAGTTGGACCGTATCTTACCAGGAAGGGACACAAAGCCGGACGTATTGTGCCTAAAATTTAACGTTTCCGGTAAGCCAACTTATGCCAAGGTTGCCGTTACTGAACATGCTGTGATCCAATGCGAGCCGGACGAGACCGAGTATACGATACGGGAAGTCATTGACAGGTTAGTTAATGCGTCTCGTTATTCATTTACCATATACTCTTTAAAGTTCTAACACTAACCCTAGCATCATACTATAACACAATACCAGCATTATATTTGTATAAGATGGTACACTAGCACTATACTATAACAAAATACTATTATTATATTTAATGAGAATGATGAATGTTATTTACAGTTCATGTCTGACACATTAAAAAAGGTAATGCGAGTATTTGGTAAGGCAGTGGTTGAAAACGTTATCGACGCCCAGTGATTGGATACAAATACAAATTAAAATTCACATGGCTTTGCAAATAGGAGTGATAGAAGATATTAGTGACCACATCTGTAAAAGTATACTCTAATGCAACTCTCATTAACAAGGTTTATAAAATAACCATGATTTATAAATTTATATTTCGCAGATTCAAAATGCCACAAATCGTGAAATTCGTGGACGATGATATTCGCAAGGTTTACACGCAAGACTTGGTGGAAGGTATTGAAAACATGCGGACGATCACAGGTAAAAATTACAAGGGTGAATTTGTGTTTACAATCGTGTGTTTTGTATTCTGGACTAAGTGTGCGTTTCAACAAGTTCAAACCCAAATGCTTCGCTGTTTTAAAGCAATGACTCAATCTTTAAAAAAATTCCTTTTAATACTTTTACTTTTTATGTTTTGCCCTGCAGTGGTCACTTGCCTTAAACAAAAGACTGTGCATTTTTTTTACATGTTTACATGAATTTATCTCCTGATAATGTTTCTGGAGTTTTATTTATCAAATACTTACCGGTACTTGACTCAAATATTAAACTTGCATTTATTATCTTGCTGATGATAAAGCACACAAGTATATGTCATTAATTTGTTTACTGGCAAGTATTACTGATAATGCATCGCTATTATTGGTTACTGTGTATTGATTAAGTATGTGAGCGTATGCCTTTTTGCGCAGTGCGGACAGCACTTCATACTTAAATATAAAATAGAAAGCACAGCCTTCATTTTATATTCACCCCAATAGATACTTCAACGATGGCATTTAATATAATTACATAATTATACATATAATTTAACATACAACAATCTACAAAGTGACATTTATTTGGATGTTTCATTCTACGTTGAGGTTTTACATGAACGTAATCATTGCTAAGTTACAACAAAACAAATCGTTTACATTTGCTGATGTAGAAGTGATGATTTCAAGATTCATGTTAATTGGGGTTCAAGTTAAAGAAAGACAGGATTTGTATACGTAAACGAGACCAGCTAAGACAACGTTAATGAACTTTTCGATGTCAAGATAGCCTCAATCAGTTTTGATTTAATGTGTCGTTTTTAGCTCATCTACTTTTTGAAAAAAAATGAGCTATTGTCATCACCTGAGTGTCGGCGTAGGCGTCTGCGTCTGCGTCTGCGTCTGCGTCGGCGTCTGCGTCGGCGTCTGCGTCGGCGTCTGCGTCGGCGTCTGCGTCTGCGTCGGCGTCCGGTTAAGTTTTATGTTTAGGTCCACTTTTCTCATAAAGTATCAAAGCTATTGCAATGATGAGGGGACTGGGAAAGCAAAGTTAAATAACTCTGGCTGGCATTTTGACATACTTATGTGCCCTTTTTATACTTAGAAAATTGAAAATTTGGTTAAGTTTTGTGTTTAGGTCCACTTTTTTCCTAAAGTATCAAAGCCATTGCTTTCATACTTGCAACACTTACTAACTATCGTAAGGGGACTGTGCAGGCAAAGTTATGTAACTCTGACTGGCATTTTGACGGAATTATGGGCCCTTTTTATACTTAGAAAATTGAAATTTTGGTTAAGTTTTGTGTTTAGGTCCACTTTTTTCCTAAAGTATCAAAGCCATTGCTTTCATACTTGCAACACTTACTAACTATCGTAAGGGGACTGTGCAGGCAAAGTTATGTAACTCTGACTGGCATTTTGACGGAATTATGGGCCCTTTATACTTGAAAATTTGGTTAAGTTTTGTGTTTTGGTCCACTTTACCCCTAAAGTATCATAGATATTGCTTTCATACTTGGAACACTTACTTACTATCATGAGGGGACTGGGCAGGCAAAGTTTGATAACTCTGGTGTGCATTTTGACACAATTATGTGCCCTTTTTATACTTAAAAAATTGAAAATTTGGTTAAGTTTTGTGTTTAGGTCCATTTTATTCCTTAAGTATCAAAGCTATTGCATTCAAACTTGGTACACTTACTAACTATCATGAGGGTACTGGGCAGGCAAAGTTTGATAACTCTGGTGTGCATTTTCACAGAATTATGTGCCCTTTTTATACTTAAAAAAATGAAAATTTGGTTAAGTTTTGTGTTTAGGTCCATTTTATTCCCTAACTATTAAAGCTATTGCATTCAAACTTGGTACACTTACTTACTATCATGAGGGGACTGGGAAGGCAAAGTTAGATAACTCTGGCGTGCATTTTGACAGAATTATGACCCCTTTTATACTAAGAAAATTGAAAATTTGGTTAAGTTTTGTGTTTTGGTCCACTTTACTCCTAAAGTATCATAGCTATTGCTTTCAGACTTGGAACACTTGCTAACTATCATAAGGGGATTGTGCAGGCAAAGTTATGTAACTCTGACTGGCATTTTGACAGAATTATGGCCCTTTTTTTGACTTAGTAACTTTGAATATTAGGTAAATTTTGTGTTTAGATCCACTTTACTTCAAAAGTATCAAGGCTATTGCTTTCAAACTTCAAATACTTTCTTACTATTATGAGGTTACTGTACCTGGCAACTTGAATTTGACCTTGACCTTTGAATGACCTTAGCTGTCAAGGTCAAAGTATTCAACTTTGCTAAAATTGCCATAACTTCTTTATTTATGATCAGATTTGTTTCATACTTTGACAAAACAAAACTTACCTGACATACCACAATAGACTCCACCAAAACTATCCCCCACGACCCACTCTAGAATCTCCTCCCCACCCACCACAAAAAAAGAAAAATAGATGAGCGGTCTGCCTGCACCCGCTAGGCGGTGCTCTTGGTATATTAATGATTGTCAAACCTTGGTACATATACGGTCACTTTTTGAACTACAGTCTACTTTTATCATTCACATATAGTACCACGTATAACCTATTCGAGTAACCAACATGTTCATTCTATATATTGAGAAATAATTAAGGTTAATCAAGGCGCTGAATGAACTGCTAAACATTTTTTTCGAAAAAGGGCAATTTTACCAGTTTTGCGTCCGATAGAGAGTACTGAAAGTTCTATCATTAAGCCTCTGTCTAGATAAGCTTGTGTCAAATCCTTTAATCAGACATCTAGAATAGTCCGCTTTGCAACCATATCACGTGTTTTACAATTCAATAACGACACAGTGGGGGAAACTACAATGACTACAGTGTACGGTGATTTAAATACAAATATTCAGAAACTTTTTGCGATTTTTGTCTTGACAGATTTGAGAAAAAAATGATGCAGTTTCTAGCGTGCTTCTATGTTTAAATGGCGATTTGGGTGCTTCGATGCACCATTTACTAAATTGAATATTTTGGCAGAATAATATACACTCTATATACCTTCAATACTTTGGGTTTGGATCCCAACGGGCCTGTTGTCTTCACTGTATAACAGTATACCACATATTTGGCTAAGGGAGAACAAACATAGTTAAACAACTCAATGGATTTGAGAAAGTCCATAAAATACTTTTAGAACTCTTGTCTGAGATATACAAGTCCAAATGTAAACGACAAAAACGAACTGGTTTAATTTTATTATTTATGTGACTCCATCACCTGATCTCTCGTGTATTGGCATTCTGGTGTGGTCGCAGTGTATACACAATTAAATCAATCCTATCTGTCATCAGTTGAAGCAGCGCTATTAACCATTGCTCAGTCAGCTGAGAGACAAGTTTTCAGATGGGTTTATGAAGAGGTCAGAGTATTGTCTTTAGAATGCAATTTAAGTTATCCCAATTAATGCATGTCTACATTCTATATTGAGTTATGACACTCCTTCAACCATAAAATCGCTGATCATTATTTTGTATTTAAGCTTCTCCTTAATTTAAAAGAGTAATCGTTTAGTGTAATGTTCCAGTTGCAGCTAATCATGATCTTAGCCGAAAAGTGACACTCAGTTCATACTGTGACTACAGGCGGATGTCAATGAACAGGAAAAACATTGCATATACTAGTTGGAATTCGTTATTTTGCTGCATGTTTAGTTGGTTTTCAGAAACGCTACAACTAAATCGACTGGTTACCCAAAACGTCCTCGTTGGTCACTACAAGGCCGTAGAAGGGATGGACACAGTCGACACAGACAGTTATAGAAAGCGGACACTCGTGGTCCTGCCTTTGGACCATCCGGAAATCCGTGAAATCGAGGTCAACGTTTTGGAGGACGACGGCGATATTTCAGAAATCTATGAGAGAGTGTTCCAGGTTTCGAACATCTCGAGTTCGCTGGAAGTTGTGGATACAATATACGTCGAGTTCTGTAAAGATGGTCCTTCTCCAAAAATGTTCAATCTTGATACGCCGGGTAGGTGACGATAGTTATTTGTTGTATTCATACGACTGTTTGAACCTTAAAGCGAGTATATACGATCTTTATACTTGTGTTTGCAAAACAGATAAAACGCTGATAAATAAAACACTAGAATAAAAGTTCACTAGAAGTAGTACCAGAAAACAAAAGAAAGTACATTTGTATTTAATTGCAAAAAATATTCTGCTGTACAGCTGAAAACTATTTCATGAACACAAGACATTTACATTGTTTGGAAAACCCAATTATTCGTATGGCGTTTCAAACGTTGCACAATTCAATGTTTCAATGTTTCCATATTTATATGGTATATTTGTATACATATATTCTATATTTCAATGTTGTGTGGTATAGTTGTATATAAATATAAATATATATATGTTGTGTAAAGTCAAATATATGCGGTAAAAGTCTAATCCTGTATGGTAAATATAATATGTTGCACAATTTCATATTTATGTTGGATATGACGGTACCATGCAAAGATTCTTCGTTCATATTCATATGTTGGTTTACAATTGCGAGAATAAAATGTTGACATTGAAATCGTATATACTCGTTTAAATCGATGATTGATGTTTGTTTTACATATTTGTCTCTTGTAAAAGTATTATATATGTACCAGTGAAATTGATGATATTTCGTCAATTTAAAGGGACTGTCAACCACGAATGACGAACAAAAGGAAAGTTCTAAAATACCGTATTTTTTACAATTATTAGTTTATATTGATTAAAATATCACGACTGGTATATTACATTACTTGAAAAAAGTTATTATGTTTTCATATTTTCAGTATATTCGGTAATAAATTTTACTGGGTATGTCTACCAGGTAACTACCAGTTAACTATAAATAACGCAAGTAGATTGATCATCATCGTCACGAGGTAAACCTAGGAATGAAAATTGTGCATGCGTAGTGAATTGTATATATTTTATATATAAAATGATCAATCTAGATATAGTGTCTATATCGTTATGTCACCTATTTTCGTGATGTACTTTCGATTTCACATCGCGAAATTTTATTACCGAATGTACTGAAAATATGAACATTTTCCAAGTAATATAATATACCAGTCGTGATATTTTAATCAATATAAACTAATAATTGTAAAAAAATACGGTATTTTAGAACTTTTCTTTTTTCTTCATTCATGGTTGACAGTCCCTTTAAATTAAATATATAGTTCGAAGATCTATATTCGAGGTATGTTTACACAACTTGAAGTTTGTTCCTAAATGTTCCGTTGTTTCATCCTACTGTTTGATTTCCAGTACAAAAGTCAAATAGAATCTTCTATATTGTGCTAGTTACAGCCTCTCACAAGCCCACCGTACCGGAAGATGAGCCACCGAGGCCTCCGCCGCGACCCGGGAAACATGGTCCCTCAACAGGTAACGTTTTGTTTTTAAATACATGTATAAACGAGTCTCTTATTTGTGTCGCGTTTTGAGAAAACTGGGCATAATGCCTGTGCGAAAATGTAATCCCAGATAAGCCTGTGCAGTTCGCACAGGCTAATCATGGACGACAATTTCCGCTTTTATGGAAGTTTTCGTTTAAATGATGTATCTTCTTAGCGAAAATCCAGTTTAGGCGGAAAGTGTGCGGACTGCACAGGCTTATCTGGGATGACACTTTACGCACATGCATTTTGCCCAGTTTTCTCAGAACAACACTAATAATATTGCTGAATGCTTCGTAAGAATGAACATTACTAGCACTGGGATTTGCCGTGGAGTTGTAGTTCTACAACTAACATTTCATTTATCCGCTGTTTCGGTCTAAGGTATATTCTTGGTTAAGGTATCTTTGCAAATTTATATTGTTTTGATCACTTGCTACTCACCTAGTATGTGCCTTTCCACACACAACTTCAAGTTTCACTATTTTATACCTGAGATTTTTATTGTCTTTCTGTCAAAAATGTTTAAAAGCGTTTTTATTATGTTGATTGCTTTAGCTGTCTCGTGTGTCTGAGTTTAGGATGGTGCACAATAATATGCGTTTTACGCTGCCAGTTTGTTTATGCATTGGCCGTTACAAGACGGAGAACAGAGAATTAAGAATGTTCGTATATAATTGCGATAACTGTCCATTTTAAGTTCTTATTGATGTGATGTTCGGACAGCTTTTAAACCGGTTTAAATCTCAAATACTTCACACTGACAGTTCCAAGATGATTTCTTATAATTGTATGTTTAGCGTTATTCAGTATGCATTTCACTGCATTTTACAGGACAATGGTTACTTGCCTTTAATAAAATACTAATTGTATTATAAAAAATATCGATTCACATACGCGCATGATGAACAAAGTATACGTTTAGACTGTAGGTTTGTATAGAAAATCCACAACGAAACCAAAACCCTGAGTGGGTTGCGAGTGATAACGTTGTGTCAAGGACAAATTGAATGTGGAAAATAAAAATAAATTTAAATAAAGGGTAAACATCACGCAACGACTAGATTCATTCTACCTATTTGATGCAGTCTTAACACTCGAATGCATTTGATCTAACTGATTGTCTACAGTACAAATGCATTATTTAAAAAAATAAATATGCGATTTATACTATTTAAATTTCATACTGTTCATTCTAGAAAGTCCACCATGGCAGATTTATCATAGTATTTTAAAACTGAGTGCCTTCTATAATTTGACATACACTTTATGACACTACATCATGATTAAACTATTACATTTCAGACTTGATTTTTTTTTCTGTTGAATTAATGTAGTGTGGATTTATGAGCCACATTAGCAAATATCAATGCAAAACATCGTGTTAAACATGTGCTTGTAATATGATCCTGTTTCACTGTGTTACATTTCGTTTGAATAATGGATTGCGAAACCTGTCAAACCTCTAAACGGTATTAGAGGCAACTATTAAATGTTTTGTTTGGTGTAATATCAAGACCAAATATATTCATACTGATGGTTCAGATCGACATTGTTAGACCTTATAGGTTTACGGGTTAATATATATGTTGGATCCTTAAAGGACATTGCGGATGCATTGTACTGTTTAAGATGTTTCATGTAGTACATTAATCTTTTGAACAACAACACTTACAGCGCGAATGCATAATTATTTTGGGATATATGAACACATCCATCGATTCATTAACAAAAACAACAATTTCTAAACATCCCAAACTTCCTAAACTTTCTAAACTTCTGACAGTGGCCTCTCCGGCATATTCTCCCCAATCATAAAAGGGAGCTCAATGTGAATAACTTGATTGATGCATCCACACACACAAAGGTGTTTAATTGTCTATCTTCGTATAATCGAACAGTGCAAACGCTTTGCAACTGTCACCATAAAGTAATGATTACTGTTAACTTTAAATTGATTACTGCAATAATTAAGGTATTGAACTCAAGCCAAGAACAGGTCGCTATTTCTTCCTGGGTCAACCAACCTTTGCCAATTAACCAGTGCAGTATTTTTTTATGCCCATACCTGTATACAATTTTGGTCCGGTGTTAGCCAATCGTTTTGTTCTTTTTGTTTATCGTATTGTTCATTTTAACGAATTAACTTGCTTACAAGGATGATACCAAATAAACTACCGGGTACATATTTCTAGCTTAATTATTTCCATAACTAATTATTTGAATATTAAGTACCGTGTTATTTCAAAACGCCATTTTGATTCATTGTTATGTTTTGTTTCTATTCAGGTGCTCCACTTGCCTCGACCCCGGCAGTTAAACAAAAACCAAGACCAAACAAACCAGTGGGTGCCTCTTCACCGAAGGGTAAGGCTGTGTAGTTCACCATAAAACGAACAACATTTGCTCCAATATCAACATACCTTTGATATAAAAACACGGTCTTCTTTATAAATCTAACTATATACGAGTACTAAGGTGCAGGCAATATTCAACTTTGTGGTTGGTTTAACTTTAGTGAAAATGTAGTCATACTAATGGTGCGACTCGACTGTTTCAGAAGGGTTAAACATAAATTGTGGGGCCAAAATATGACGTTGTGGATACATTGTACAGTTTCAGATGTTTGACGTAGGACAATAATCGTTTGATAAAAAAAATAACGGCCTGAATGCATAGTTATTTTGGGATATATGAACACATCAATCAATTCATATTAAACAACAAATATCCGTTTTATAAATTCTCGTCAAAGGGAGCTCAATGTGAGCTGCTTGACTGATACGTCCACACAACTAATGTGTCCTATTGTATATCTTTGTTTAGCCGAACAGCGTAACTACTTTGGAACTGTGGCAATAAAAAAATGATAAATGCTAACTTAATATTGATAACTGCATTAATTAAGTTATTGAACTCGAGCCAAGAACAGATCGCTATTTCTTCCTGAATCAATCGGAAGCGGCGTATGCATGGAAGTTACGTTTGCAAATTTACCAGAGCATTAAGGCTATCGAATTGTTCTTTTTATAATCGTATTGTTGATTTTAACGAATGAACTTGCACTGATGATGCAAATAAACTTGCGGGTACATCTGTTTAGCTCAGCTATTTATATTACAAATCCTTTTGAAATTTTACTACCGTGATTTATCAAAAGGCCTTTATGAATCATTGTTATGTTTTGTTCATATTTAGGCGCTCAACCGGCAGTGTTACCAAAACCAAAACCAATTAAAACAACAAACCAACCATTGGGCGCCTCTACACAGAAGAGTAAGGCTATTAAATTCACCTAAAGCGAACTCAATTTGCTCCACTCAGCACATTACTTTAGTATAAAAACTAAGTATTATTTGTTTACATGAATGGATATACACTAAGGGACAATTCAATGTAATTATTTGATGATATTGTTTAGAGAACAGTTTGAGAATTTTTTTCATGTCTACCTGTTGTAAGTTCGTATCATACAATTTACACCGATTGCCCGGTGTAGAATTCAATGTTACGTTAACATAAAGTCAAAACGTGTACAAATATAAGCCAAGTTGTGGGAAAACGTGAATTTATGCATGTCCGTACTGCGTCGTCCCAGGTTCTACATCTACATCTACATCGGTACGTTGACCAGTCAAACTTGACAATTACTCAACGGGTAGTGGCGCTTAATACAGGGTATAAAGATCGATAGTAAGATAGATTATATAAAAATAAAAGTGGTGATACAAATTAAGTACAATATAATAGTATATATTCAGAGAATATAAGGTTAGAAGAGATAACACAGATAAAGTACACAATACTACATATTAAAATTAGGAATAATAAGGATGTATACATAGTAGAAGGAAAGAAAAAGAGAGATAATCCCAGCTGGTCATACAACCAGCTGGGAGTGAAACCCCTTGTTATGAATGCAGCGTCGCTAGCTCCCTCTTGAATGATACCAAAGAGGGGTCCTCAGCTACTGTAGCTGGTAGTCTGTTCCACACTGGGATGGTTCTGGGGAAGAAACTGAACTTAAAGACGTCTGATGATGTTGAGTAGTGGTTGTAGGTCATGCTATTCATGTTACGACGTGTTCGGGCTGGTGCTTCTGATAGATAGGCATCACTTGGTATGTCGACAAGTTCATGTATGATCTTGTACAGAATGACTAGCTGGAGTTTTGTGCGTCTGTCCTCAAGAGACTCCCATTGAAGTAGATGCAACATATCAGTAACGCTGCTGGTATTGCGGTAACGGTTGGTGGTAAATCGTGCTGCTCTGCTTTGGACCACTTCAATTTTGTTTACTTGTTCTTTTGTGTGAGGGTTCCAGATTGATGCGCAGTATTCTAAGTGGGCTAGGACTAGTGTCTTATAGGCATTGACTTTTGTGGCTTGAAAACTGTGCCGAAGATTTCTACTTAGGAAGCCCAGCATGTTGTTAGCTTTCTTGGTGGTTCGGTCAATATGAGTGTTCCAAGACAGCGTAGAGTGAATGTCCACACCAAGGTATTTTGTTGATTCGTCCACAGTTAGGGCTGTTCCTTTCTATAGGTATGTATGTTCTATCGGACGGCGCTTCTGGGTGACTCTAAGTACACTGCATTTCTGTGGGTGGAACTCCATACCCCATCTCCAGGTTAGAATGTCCAGTCCGCACAGGCTAATGTCTGACAACACTTCCCACCTAGACTGGGATTTTCTTTTGAAAGGGACTTCCTTTTAACGAAAAATATCATTAAGTGTCTTACCTAATTAGCCTTTGCAGATTGCACAGGCTAATCTGGGACGACATTTTAGATAAAGTTTAGTTTTCTCAGAACGCGGCTCATATCAACATGACATTGACACATGATTGAACCTTAACTTAAAATTACATTAATGTATACGTTAGGCAGATTGTCTATAGTACTAGGGTTCATGAACTACAGAAACTATTAAAATTACATTTACCACTACACAGATATTAATTATATTACTACAACAGTTGCAAATATGTAACACGAACGCACGTGTGCCTGATTTGATTGTAGGTGCGCCTCTAGCAGTAGTTACAAATCCCAACGTGGCGGAAAAACGACCTGTCCATCCCCCAGGTTAGTACATGTGTTAGGTTTAAGTTAAAATTACAATTCTTTTTATAGTGATACGAACGCATTGAGATGCAACAGCAATGTTAGGGAAGTTGTATGAACAAGTTTACACAAAATGTGCCAAATCACATTCTGTTCATCATGTTTATCCATTTTTCTAGTAAATTCTTCGCTTAATGATATGATATTGAGTTATACAAAGGTAATTAAATTGAAGTGATATTCTAGTGTATTACTATTTAATTTAATTGCATATTACTATTTAATTCCTTGTGTATGTTTTAAACCGATGTCAACCCCAAAGCTTTGTTTCACTATTCATATAATTATATTGTGTGAATTTGGAATCAATCTTACTTGCCATGCTATGAAGCACTCGGAATCGATAGCCCAAAAAATTAATACCAAATATATGCCCTTTATAGGGTATTTCTTTCCATTTAGAATAAGCCGAACAGTTTGCTGATTTCTCACAAACCTTCATACCTGACAGATGTTGACCGCATGGTGTATATAAGACTGTATGACACAAATGTGTCTTGTGTAAACGGCAAATGCAGAAATTAAATTACATGAAACTTAAAGTGTGTGTCTTGTCGTTGGTTTATTTCAATCATGCGAATAGTCTTCTATTATCAGCATTTTTATTTTATATCGTGACTAAGATTCAATTTAACTGAATGATCGGCTTATCAGACACAGTATTTTAAATATATTCGAACCTTTGATCTTAAGTCATGCATTACAAAATACTTTATACGTATACTGTACATGTTGACAGATGTTGACACGGACGACCGACCACCCGTGTTGCCATCCAGGAATCCACAGAAACCACCTAAAATTCATGGTTTGAACATGTTTCATTTTATTTTTTTTTGTATTATTAACAATATTATTTATATGATTTAAAAAGTGCAAATTTGCTTATAACACGTATGATTTCTGAACGTATGTTAATGCGTAACAATCCGAATCTCAGCGGAATATATCAACAAAAGGTTATTTATTTATTACGTATGACACGTTTTTTAAACTGTTTTCTTTCTAAATGTGAAATCCATTTGATCACATCAGCATACACTATTTAAATTTCACTATTCATTCCTCAGATAAATCGGCAGAAGCATTACATGATTACTCTAACGCCCCGCCACCGATTATTCCTGCAGGGCCGGATGACTACGAACTACCGGGGGAACCGCAACAAGCGCCAAGTACGTTCTTGGTTAATGATTTCGCAACCAGTTGTTGATTGTATGTTGTAGTTATGACAGCAATTGAATACCAAACACGATTACACAAACATGACAGCGTTATATGTGTAATTATTTACAGTTAGTTATTGGTATAGCTATCAGTATGGGATTCTATATAGGTAGTTTTGAAATGCAAGGAATGTGCTTCTTACTGAATGTTTTACATTAGTTTTACAGACAGACAAAGAACCACAGAGGCGCTTTGAAATCCATGGTACTAATGTAATCTTCATGCCTGTATGTTTCAGGGTCTAAGGGTATGCCTGCACAACCGGTATCGCCCCATGGTTTTGACCTTGCCTCCATGTATTCCTCTTCTGGGGGTATGAAGCTTTTCTGTTTATATATATATATATATTAACATATTAATTGTATGTTTAAGTGTTGTAGCTTGCTTGCTTTGGTGGTAAAAAGGTTTATAAAGGTATATAACAATACCTGTTACACCTCGATCATATGAATATTAAAGCTCGTACACTTTGGTTTTAATCAAACTACTCACACACGCCCTTAACTATGTATTTTATTTATTTCAGCTGCATATGCTTCAAAAGAGGGAAAACAGAAACCGGTACAATTTTACCATTTTCATTTAAGTTCCGTTGATAAGTCGATTTTGCTTATATTTACACACGTATATACTTTTATACTTATGAATTCTAACTATTGAACATTTTTCAACCAAACTCGTCTGGTTCTTTTCAGCACAAAATAGGGATATTTACACCACTAGCAAATTTAGTGAGAAGAAAAGAAATATCAACCGTCAAGCCAGTACAAGACAATGAAACACCTGATAGTCCCCAAGACGCTGATTACGACCACGATTACGACGAGGTTAAAGAAGAGGACATGCTAGACGAGAAGACAGGCAAGAAGAGGGGCGCTGCAAAGGGTTCTGCAAAAACTGCCATTGTCAAACCGATGACATCAAAGGTTTCAACGTCGCAAAGTAGCCAAGCAAGCATTAAGCCTTTTATCGAGCTTAACTGCAGCGAACTTGTTGAAAGATTGAACCTTTGTAAGATGTATGACTTGGCGAAGGTGTGTCAGAAAGAACTTTTAAACGGCGGGTTCTTCAAGTCTCTTACTTCCAGTGAACTGGAATCTGCGCTCAATTTGCAGAAACTGGATGTGTTGAAGCTATTACAAATGAGGGACAAAAATTGGATATCTAATGACTGACATTAGTATTGTGAGACTTTGAGTAGAGTCAAGTGTTACATGCGGCATTCATTAGCCACCGGTCTAAACATGTTTTTAGCGACAGTCGTTTAGTCTATGTACCGCTTTTAATACACCCGGAATAATACAATGATGATTTTAGAATTGATACCTCATAAGACGTGAGGTAGCACATGTTAATAGAAACATCATCGTATTATTAGATATTTTGATTATAGTCGTTTAGTAATGTGATTCCTTTGTTAAACTACAGCCCCTATATATTTTCAATAATTGAACATTGCAGATATCGTTTCTGGCCTTCTAACAAAGACACAAAAACAAAAAGTGTTCAGAGAAATAAACACCATCCAATGATTCATTTTCATTAGAATCGATCCACTTTATTTTATGTTGATTGGGGTTTAAAACTGTTTGCAAAGATCAACACGTGAGCTGATGTGACGTTATTTTCGCAAAAAGTAAAACCAGTAATTTTTGTTAATAAAATCTTCTCTATCTCATAGTATATTGACATTATTAAAAGACTACAATACTAATAAAACAAATACTTCATTCTGGCAGATTGTCAGGTTCTTCTTATTTTCGGTTTAACATTAAATTAATGATACAATAGTGATCTAATGATAATGATAATGATTGTAATATAATAGCATTCAGATTATTTGAATTGTGTTTTTAACCAAACAAAATGTTCTGGATACTATAATAAGTTCATTTACTTAATCTCGTATGATCTCAGAAAGAACTAAGACATTGAATATTGACCATGAGTTTTTCATATTTTAATAATTCGCCATTTAAACACTTCCTCAGCTACGTTTAGCGATACTTTCAGACATCGGACACTTTTTGAAATCTTAATATTGTCAAAACCCGCATATACTACTTTATAGTGTCAACTGCATTTACTTACATTGCAAGGATGCTTGCAAATTAAAGAGATAATACATATGAGCGTGTCTTCTTGTGTATGTGTGTCAATGTTCAAATAAATATCTTAATGTTAAAAAAAAAAAAAAAAAAAAAAATTAAGAAATTATTAACGGATGTATTATCGACCAAATAGAAAACACACCATTGACATCTTAAGAGTAATCAAGGACTGTCTAATAAAATATAAAGTTTCTGTAACTGCGATGCATCAGTTGTAAACCGAGTAAGTAAACTCCGTTCATACCAAGCGTCGATATTATATTTTCCATCGCACCAAGCAGTTTCGCAGATTAACATATCTAAATGCACTTCTTACACAAGACTTCATTTTCATTTTCTTGTTTTTCCTTCCATAAAACATTTTAAATAAAATGCCATCATTACTTTCGGTAGGACTGGCACATTTAGTTGGTAATCATTACAGAAAAGAAGATGTATTTGACTGTCGTAAACGTTCTTAATGGCAACTTCGGTAAACATCTCTGCATGTCTGTAATAATAATATTTGTCCCCAGGCCAATAGAATGCCTTTAAAAAGTACCCGGTACGTCAACAATCACAGACCCTAGCGCATGACTTTAAATATTTAATAAATTGAAGAAATATTTAACACAACTTCGAGCCTTTTAGAGGTCTTTTAGAATGGCCTTCGGCTTCGGTCCGCTGTATGGTTGATAGCTCACTGTTACGTCACTAGCAGGGCAGAAGGCCCTCAGCGTTGTTTAATGTTTCATGAAAAGTGTTTACATGGGACAGTATGCAGTTATTACCATATTAACGTGTTTTTTTCTGGAACGTATTACATATTTTCCGTTAAGAACGAGCTTATCTGAACGTTGTTATAATAAAACCTATAAACATGTATAAATTACTTCCGAAAAGCATTTTAAATAGGATGTTAACTCCACTCATAGTCATGCTTTATTGATGGATTGCGGGCGCTCTATATAACCCAACATTTTTTTATTTTGCATAACAAATAACACATGGACTCTTTTGTTGATAAAAAGACTTGATCCGCTACACGCCTTTCTAAACACATGAATATGACTTGCTGGAACCTTATTACTACCATGCGGTCGTTTTTTTAATGGCAAGGAACCAATTACCAAACAAGGAGGCCTTAAACAGGGTTCGATAACACAATAATACGTAACTACCTATGCCAGCCTTTGAAGACTGGAAATAGGACAACATTGAAGAGATGTACGAGGATAAGAACGACTGCATCCGCACAGTAAAATTCAAACTGTTGTATTTACCCATGTATGCCTAGCGTCTACAAAAAAAGGCCTAGGCAAACAGCGTAGACCCAGATGAGACGCCACTCTACGCTGTTTGCTTAAAGGAATTTCTGTGAGAAATATTCTAAAAATAGAAATAAATATACCAGACATCTCTAATTTTGGAAAAATAAATTGATCCAATTTAGAAGGATGGGAGAGTCCACTCGTCATAAATGGGTTAATCAAACATTCACACACTGAATTGTCAGCTGCACTAGCGGGAGAGACAACTTATCATACCATGCGGTCCTTTATTTATGGCACGGAATCAATTGATAACACGTGGACACACCTTTAATACTTTAAATTAAAAAACAACAACAACAAATTGAATAAATTTGCTTGCCTTTAACGGGATAAGAAACCCGGGAATTACGTTAGAAAAATATTTTGATCAGCTTTTGCTTCTCTGATATTGGAAGAAGCCTGGCTTCACGCAAAGTTGGCCCATGCTATTAAATCATTTGACATAAATATGCGAATTTCATTAATCATCCAGAGTACATCATTGCTTTGGATTTTTGATTGTGCAGCAGACAAAATGCCATTGGAAAAGGTGTGGGTTACACGGTTTTTATTTTCACTAGAACGAATTGAGAATCAATCAGTAGAATTAAGAAGTTGCCTGTACTTGTACCTCAAAAAATAAAAAGAGCATTTTGTATCTTGTTAAATCTATGTTACAAGACCACATCTAGCGTTGAAATTTTGGCTATTGCTATAAGGAACACTGCTTTTTTTATTTATAAGGAACACTGCTTTTTTATTGGTTAACTTTATTTTATAAAATATTTTACGCAATATTCGTTGATTTTGAAACTGAATGGAGCTTTAAGGATTTTAACCTGTAATGAACTTCTTGTAATATCGCCATATTTCGTATATTGCATTATCCCATTACGTTCTACGAGTATATGCGTAAAACGACGAAAAAAAAGCAAAAATCAAAACAAAGCAACCGTTCTAATACGGATCGAAGAAATTACGATGTCTCTGTGGTGTAGAGTAGTCCATATAAACGGACTCCCGAGAGCCTATGATAATTTTTGCTATGACGGCCCTGGGAGTCCATATTCGCTCCTTCATAACCATGGGTGCAGTTAAGCGCACGGAATCCGTGCGCTTCACTAAACAGACGTCGTTCGAGACAAATTGAGGAAAATAATGAATAAACTTCATAAACATGTTAAATTTACCTGAATGGCAACCTACGAACGTTATCCTGTGCATGCACCCTAAAAAACACGACGATGTTTCAACACACTATTCTCGTTGACATGTTAATGTTTTGAAATTTGAAACAGTTTATTTTTTAACGACTGTTTTATATTGTCATCGGCTTAGGCTACATCAAATAACCCGATGAACAAAATATTGGTGTAGTTCGACCTTACTTATGTAGGGTCAGTTTTCTCCCTTTTCCAAGATGGTGGACACATCGTGCAAAAGATAAACAAAGTCAATAATAAGCAATTATTTCTTGCTTTAATGGTACCATTTGCATGAGTTTGTGGTTAAGACAGNACGTCGTTATTGACAAATTGGGAAAAGCAATGAATTAACTTCAAAAACACGTTAAATTTACCTGAACCTACGGACGTTATCCTTTGCATGCACCCTAAAAAAACACGACGATGTTTGAACACACTATTCGTGTTGAAATGTTTTTGTTGAAATTTGGAAGGGTCGATTTGCCATCGAATACGACATCGTTATCGACTTAGGCTACATCACACTTAGTTGACCGTCCTCGATTTGCAAAAGAAATGTGTACTGCGACCTAACCGATAGCGACACTTTAAGTCGGCAACATTGCGACCGTTATACAATATGGGGGATAAAGAGTACGAAAGCAAACAAAATAAATACAAAGCAATTATTTCTTGCTTTAATGGTACCATTTGTACGAGTTTGTGGTTTAGACAGGTAAACGTTGATACGTTTTTGCAGTTTTAGTGTTCCTTAGCCCTTGCATTGGTGATCCCATTTTGCACCTTTGGATAATAGACGGCGCATTGCAACTCTCAGCAACCCTTTGGGTAATAAAGCGGAGAGTTGAATTATTGCAACTAAGGGGAGATAACAACACGTGTGTGCTTTTTGTATTTCACTAGTTACACCTTAGTGACTGGTATAAATTTACAGGTTAATATTGAACGACACTTAACGCACATGCATTCACCCATTTATGCATAGCGTCTAGAAAAAAGGCCTTGGTAAACAGCCTTGACCCAGATGAGACGCCGCATCATATCAGGACCTGCTCTGTTTGCTTAAAAGAATTTCTGTAAGAAATATTCTAAATATAGAAATATATATACTAGACATCCCTAATTTTGGAAATAAATTGATCCAATTTAGAAGGATGGGAGAGTCCACTAGGCGTAAATGGGTTAAGCCTTGTTTTTTCCCAGAAGGAGGCTCTTTCTATTTTGAGATCATATTAATATGGTTACTAAACAATATCAAACATATAAATAGGAATATGCGTTGTTTAATTCTTGTCTACATTTGAAAGAAATGACACAAGATCAAATATAGCAATTATGTTTTTTGTAGATGAAAAAACAACAACAATAAACTGCTGTGTTTTGCAACTTTCATCAGCAATCGTAATTTAGTTCTTATGTGTCGTGTTCTGAGAAAACTGGGCATAATGCATGTGCGTAAAGTGTCGTCCCATATTAGCCTGTGCAGTCCGCACAGGCTAATCAGGGACGACACTTTCCGCTTTTATTGTATATTTGCTAAAAAGAGACTTCATTGAAACGAAAAATGTCATAAAAGCGGAAAATCGTCGTCCTCGATTAGCCTGTGCGGACTGCACAGGCTAATCTGGGATGACAATTTACGCATAAGCATTATGCCCAGTTTTTTTCAGAACACGACTCATATCTTTATTCAATGCGTCACCATAGATCCCTCAAACTATTTTAAAACCTATTGTGTTATTCTGTTTACTTTGCACTAACTTAAATGGTTATCGACCAGGAAGAAATAATAAATTGCGTGAGACTCCCGTTTAAAATTGGTAAAACTACAAGGTAAACATTGTTATGCAATCTGTCATACGCAGTTGGTGTAATGCGAATGCATAGCGATATCTATTAGAGGAGTATGCATATCTATTACCTTAATTATAATGAGATATGCGAGATATTGACATGTGTGCATGAGTTATTGTTCACAACCATATAATTTGGCATGGACTATTCAGCTAACGTGCAAGAAAACGTCGGATTTATCAGAAATACACAAAAGGATGTTATTGCAACAAAATAACAGCTAATATACCTCTAGTTAATATATATAACAATGATGTGGATTATACTTAAATCGTCTTCAATAATAAAAGTTATATCAATTACTTCAATATGAGTTTTCCCGCGTACTCGACCAGCGAATCTGAGTTTAAGTGGTCAACCACAACGTTTAGACTTGACGAGCTTGGAAGGCGCTTTAAATTTCCCCGCGTGGTTCGTCTGGCTGAGGGGTATTGTTCCGACATTGAAGCGGAAGGCTTCTCCAAAGATGACATCATAGGAATTGATAGCATATTAACTCTGGAGAAAGTTGCTGCCCACTTTGCCAACAGAAAAGGAACGGCCACGTCGATAAGTGATGAAGAACGAAGTTACGAACGGCTTAGCGAAGATATACTGGTACCTTTAAATTACAAAGGAAAAGTCAGAATCCGGAACCAAGGTACCAAATATTCAACTGTTCGAGAACTAGTGGAAGACTTTCCGCGTTTTGCAAAAGTATGTAGAAATCTGCCGGCTATAGGAGCGGACGACAGACCGTTACAAATACCGGCCGGAACAACGATAGAATTGGTGCAAGTGCTTGCTGGGAGAGACAACCAACCGGGTGAACT
Organism: Dreissena rostriformis; assembly: GCA_007657795.1. NCBI lineage: Eukaryota > Metazoa > Mollusca > Bivalvia > Myida > Dreissenidae > Dreissena > Dreissena rostriformis. The sequence continues at coordinate 25,795 of VMBQ01003058.1, forward strand.
CGTGGTACAGTTCCAGATCCAAGAAAAGCCGGTGTACGCCAAGGTCTCTGTGCTCGAGACAGGGCTGTTTCGGGCAGAGTCAGACGACGCGGAATACACAATTAAAGAAGTGGTTGAAAGGTTATGAGTATTCCAATCTTTTAATCATATCTTTTATGTTGTTGATTTTGTCTGTTTGCGGAGCAATGCCATAACTTTCTGTGGTTGATTAATGTAATTCAGAGAAAAGTGTGGCAGTAAATTAGTCACGATACTCTTCTTACAAAGAAGCACTTGATATGCATGCAAGTACATTGAATAATGGTTTAAATGGTTTAAATATAAATATGGTCATCCATCTGTTATTTCAGCCATGACAGGGTTTACTCATACATTATTCTAAATTGTATAAAAAAAATTGTACCGCCACTTATAAACATCTGTTTCTATTCGATGTGTTAAGTGGCTAATTAGAGTTTGAAACATTTTGAAGACATGCAGTGGTGCAAATGATTTGTGGAGAATTAATTAAAGGTTAAAAAAAAAAACGTTTGCATGTTTTAAACCATCTTTCAGAACAAACTGGATTAAGACCTCAATTTTCAAATATATAAATATATTCAAAAATTATGCAAATGTGAAGTAACCTGATAACAACTAAAATAAATGTCTGCGTTATAAATAAGACGATTGTTATCGTTACGTTCAAGGTTTAAGTTGCCACAAGTCGTAAAGTTCGTCGACGATGAGATTCGAAAGGTTTACACCAAGGACATAATGGAGGGCATTGGAAACATGCGGACCATCACAGGTTGATTTTTTTGTTCCTCGTTGCATTTGGTGAATATTTATACACTGTTAATCCATTTATGCCTAGTGGATTCTCCCATCTTTCTAAATTAGATCAATTTAATTCCAAATTAAGCGATGTCTAGTATATTTATTTCTATTTTTAGAATATTTCTCACAGAAATTCGTTTAAGCAAACAGCGTAGACCCTGATGAGACGCCGCGGCGTCTCATCTGGGTCTACGCTGTTTGCCAAGGCCTTTTTTATATCGATCGGATCGTCCCCAGGCGCAACTGTAAGATTGGGAACCGCTATGATGAGAGCGCAGTCAAACTAGCCACAAGTTAAACCGGCCTAAATATAAAATCGGCGACAAAACCAAAATGAAATTCACGCACTTTATGAGTGAAGTCATTTGTTATATTTATCTGTCCATAACTTATTTACAGAAAGTGAAAATGTTTCTTTAGTGAAGTTTGCATAGATTTCAATTTGCTATTGACTATTTGATTGTGATAATCATAGTATTTGATTGGTTTAATTGGTTGTCTTTATTCGCGTTACATGAACTCGTGAAGAAATGACACAAGAAGAGAATTTTTCTAACGCTCAGTAGAATAAACCAACACTCGTGTCGAGTATTTATAATGGTTTTAAATTGTCAATAAAACGTGTTTTGTTCCTCATCCGATGTTTGTTTACGCAATCGATCGATTGTATACACATTACTGTTGTTTAAGTTGTTGCCAATTCCTTTTTTCAAGGTCCGATGTTCGAAATCAATATGAATTTACAATCTCAAAACTGTTCATTCGCGATAATGGTTTTCAAATTATATTAAACAATTATATTGAACAATATAAAACTTAATTATATGCTTATATCTTCAAAGGCTTTCAATATCGCATTATTGTGAAATTGTTTTGATTTTCATCTACAAGATGAGATTGTTCATGCACTTTTGACTGCTCTCGTACTTTGTTTGTAAAGTTTTCACTCAAGTTGACCTTATTTACAATCAAGCGTAAATATTTACCAATTAACAAACGGTTTTGGTATAAACTGTTTTTTTTAGCGATTATAAATATGTTCTGACATTTTCTGATCAATTTCTTATATTTGATGATCCTGCTATTCTTTATAAATGAGAACAATTTGGAAAAAAGTGGACGTATTTTGTTTTAACATTTATTATAAAAAAAGATATGCTGTTATTGAACACAGCTCTATTTTGCAGTTCAGTAGCTGTATTTTCCAGCTTAACTGTTGTTGTTGTTGTTTTATATTAATAAATCTCCCATCATTTCTTTCAAAGAAACTTGTTGTTGATGGCATAATACTTAAACTTAAGAAACAGTTTTCATTAAAACAATAAGTTGTTCAACCATAAAAAAAATACAATTATAACTTTTATTTTGTTTAGAAACCCTTCAACTCAATCGGGTTGTTACTCAAAGTGTCCTTGTGGGACACTACAAACCCGTCGAAGGGCTGGGTCCAACGGATACCGACAAGGTTAAAAAGCGGACCCTTGTCGTTCTTCCCATGGATCATCCGGAGATCCGAGAAATTGAGGTCAATGTGTTGGAAGACGATGGAGATATATCAGACATTTACGAGAGAGTTTTCAACGTCTGCAACATCTCGAACTCCTTGGACGTTGTTGACACCATTTACGTGGAATTCAGTAAGGATACTCCGTCTCCGAAGATTTTCAAATTGGACGATGTTGGTAAGTTAATATTCTGGCTTCATATATTGTGTTATACCTGACGAGTATTGAATGAAAATAATAGATTTTGCATGTTCCCGTTCCAAGGGGGTAACACTTGTAATGATCATGCACATATAAGTGGACATCGTTCTCTATATTGAATAAGGAGAGTTTTAACAGGCCACTTACCTTAGATATATGGCAATATGATTACAATAATGCGTATTGCATCGCGTAATCTTTGCAATGTTTTAGTAATATATTTATATCAAGTTACAGCTAGATGATTTTATAGAAGGAACCGAAAGCTTCATGTAAACTTGTGCTTTGCATGTCTACCTTGCTTTACATGTCTACTTCATGTACATATTGGACTCCTTTTTGGCATTTCTCTTCTCGTTCATTTGTTCTTAAAAATGGATATTTACATGAATTGAATGTTTACATTTCAAGTCAATGTACTGTATACGAATAAAATCAGTAAGTTATAAATCAAAAACAGCATTTCTTTTAATTTCTTTAACTGAATGCAAAACAAATCGCCAAACTTCACGCGCTTGCCTTCTGACGAAATCACGTGATTGCATCATTAACGCCAAGGTCGCGAGTGTTTATGAATTTTGAAACGCAGTCGCATTAATTATAACTATTGTGTGTGTTTAGGATGGATTATTATAATATTGTTTGGAATATATGGCTCGAATGAAACCGGTGAGACTGCCTTTTCGATTTGTTTTAATATGTCAAATGTACTCGAATCACGCGATGCTCTGTTGAACAATTGACGGATTGAAAACAGTGTCAGTGAATTGTTCTTTTACTTTTCAAAGGAAATTGATGTAACATTTAAAGGGTAATTTCCTGCTTACACACTCTGCTTTAAAGTGGAAAAGATTGATGGTGATAGACACATGTATCTTTAACGTCGTGTGCAGAAATTCAACTCGTAATGGAAGCTAATACAACTTCACGAAAATAAACATGGTTATTACAAAACTTTGTTGAGTAGAACAAGAGCCAATAGACGCTTGACTTAATGCCAGTCAGTAAGAAAAAAATGTGTAAAAAGAAGAGTTTTTTATATACTAGAATAAAAAATATCGGCGGGGATAAATGCTTCCTCGCGCTTGTCGTCTGGGTACACATTTTGGAAGTTCAAAATGTCAGCTACTTTTTTGGTATTTTGCATTGGTTAAATAAGAATTTTAGTTTAAACAAAACCTTATGTGTTCTACTTAAGTGTGTAACATATGGAATTCTGATTGAATTTGAATCAAGGCACATAGCGAAATTTGTCTTGTTACTCTGTTTTTGAATGCAATTCTTAAGGACTGTTTCGAGTGGCGTAAACGGGAAGGGTCACACACAATTTAAATATTACTACGCAAGGTTAGATTCAGTTAATTTAATCTATTTTTGATATTGTTTCTAACCATTTAAGACTACTATTTTGTATCATAATAAGCCTCGTCGTGTAAACCTTTCTTCAACTCGTCGGATTAACTTCAAGTACGAAATGACACTAACATAGTATTCTCTGGACCATCTTTATTAAAATGTACATGATGATGAAGCACGTTAAATTATATTGTTGTACCTACCCCATGCATAGACATGATACAACTATTCCCAGCTGACATTGCAACATAAGAAAAACAAACAATTCTCACTGGTGCGTTGTAGCTCATGTTGAGCGTACGAAATTAATAGCATGCATGACAAATGCATATCATCACAAATGCATATGACTTTTCATCAGATCATGTCCATGCTCACGCCAGCAGACAAATAGAACGCGCCTCTGCCCCTCCGCCTGTGCCTAGAACACCAAAACCGTTACCACCCTCACCCGGTGTTAAAGATGGACCTTTATCACCATCTAATAGCACGCAACCACCACCAGCTCGAGGTATACCAGAACCCTTAAGTTGTCAAGTAGTTGTGTAGATGTAAAATGAATAAACTTATCAGTAAGTATACGGAAAAATGTACTCACGTTAGTGTGTTGTCGTTGATGACAAAATTGGTTTTCAATACGTAGTTGATAACGTTCTGTAATCTATAAGCTAAAGTATCAATAATTGCTACAGTGTATGGGTAATTTTCGTCAATGTTGGCTAGAAAAGTTTACAAATTGGTACATAGTATACCAGGGGTCTCAGTTTCGATGCCGCCCTTAACCATATTCTGCTAAGCATTTCGTATCAGGCGTTAAATGGAGTCGCAACGAAAGGCACTTATAGACCCGGGTCGTCTTTACAACGTGAAGTGCCCTGTAGCTTGCACTAACTCCCTTAACCCATCTCTCAAGTCTTCTGAGGGCGATGACCATATGTGAGAAATCCCGGTGCACTCGATTGAATGTCTAATTCACACAAAACCAAAGCATCTTGAATTCCTCCTGTGTTGATTGCATATGTTTGATTTGCTATTTAACTTTTTTTTCAATTCATTGTTTAGGGGTTGCCATAATATATACACGGCTTCAGCTTCGATTTTAATACACATAGGGTACTTCTGCAACTTCTTTTAAGTTTCCTATTAACATGCTACTTCATGAGCAGACATTGTACTTGCAGTCAGTGTTAACACATATTTATATGTTTTCGGTGTTTTTGTTAAATAACGGATATTTGCGCCGTGTGGCAGAGTTCCAAACAAATCATCAATGTTTTTTTGTAGGTTTATGCACACCATTTGTTTGCTTGTTTTTTTGGCGAGATATGCATCAATGTAATAGTTTTGTATATTATGTGTTTGTGTTAATGCACTATCTTCTTGGCTTCGTTTTTTTTCATTAATGTGTTCTAAGGATTTTTTTATTATGCGTTAATCGTTTTAAACAAACATGATTGAAAACTCCCAAATGCATTCATTCAAAGTCTTGTATAAACATAAAACAAATCAAGGTATAAATATAGGCCCATTGAAACGAGAGAAAACATATCAAATATATATGTTCGGTGATAAAAAAAAACCCTATTGTTTTGCTCTGGTATTCCCTCGCATGATAAACATAAATAATAAATGCTTACATCTCTAACATGGACGTTGTGTGTATGTTTGTATTTTCTAAAGCCATCGTACCCGCTTGCTTGTTTGTGCCTATGGGTAATCTATCGCTTGTCAACATAGATATCTGTCGTACAATTTTTCTGTTGTACAGGAAAACAGCCTCCCCCAAAAGCCACCAAACCGGCATCCCTATCGTTCAGTCCACCGTTAAAGCTTCCGGATGACTCAACTTCACAGTCGGACTATGAGATTATGTCTCCATCACCAAGTAACTACAAGCTTATGTCCATTGGCTATAACGGTACATAACGAACAACATAACGTTGTCGCCCGAATGTAGCAAGAAACTAGTATGTAAACATGTACGCAAATGGAAATGTTGTAATCCCAATTATATATGTTTTTGCCAAAAAATGAAACGTAATGGTATATAATTATGTAGCAGTCTTCGGAAACTGAAATTGAAGTGTGATTAAAATTCANTATATATATATATAAATATCAAGGATTGAAGTATACGATAGCAATCATTTTACTCTACTTTATATTACATACAATCATGTAACACATAACCTTATAATTGTTTTGCCGTAAGTATTCAGTGAATTGCATTTATATATTTGTTAAGTTTATACTTGATGTAAAAAAACACCTTAACATAATTTTAACCAGTAAATGGATTGTGTAAGATTTTAATCGCGACTGTCTTACCATGTTTAATGACAAAGAATGTTCCTTTTTTCCCATTTTGATGATCAGTCTTGTGTGTTTGTTTAAGCTGCCTATTACCTCTCTCAAGAGTGTGAACATATAACTTAATTGTAAAATCAATAAATGTTAAAAATATTATATTTATTCCAGGCCCCCCTTATATATAAGTATATACAGTATAGGAATATTTACATTCAACTTGAAGATCATAACTTGTAAATCTGGTTTATATCCTTGCTTTTCTCATTCAGTTTCTTCAACTCCGAAAAGTCAGCAAACAACTCCAAGAGCAACAGGTCCACCAAATACTCCGCGAACGCCAACATCACACATACCGAAAACGCCCACAACTCCACAGTTTGGGCGCACCAAAGCTCTACCACCCGAACCACAATGTACGTTCATACTTTAATTATTTGAACATGTTTTAATATTTAGTTATTTCCTGGAACACTTGTTTTGCGATTTATCGAGGGTTTGGTGTGAATCTATGGTATTTGAAGTGTTGAAGAATATTTATGACATTAGTGCTATTGATCAGCCTGCTATTGATCAGCCTGCCATTGATCAGCCTGTATAACAATTAAGTACTCATTCCTCTATGTTATTCATGGATGCGTTATGAAATAATGTTCAAAGTTTAGTCAGAAATTGTTTAAAGCAAGATCAGAGTATCGGAGCAGTTTGTCTTTATAAAAAGGGACATTTATTATTTCTTGCTATCGATATTTATAATTTTTATTTAATGTTAAACAAGAAAAATCATAAAAGAAGAATGGTGTTGAACCTTAAAACTTGTTTACCTGTCCTTTTGAATTTATAACTAGGAAGTTATCGTTTTGCAAATATTAGCTATTAATCAATCAGGAGTATTAGGCGCCTACCTTAACATGCACATTCCGACCCCGGCATTATTGATTTTACTAGTTGTTATCTCGTTATGTTATTTTAAATTATTTGTACAGTTTTAGATGATACCTAGGCGAATGAAATAATCACAGTTTGTGTTAGACCTTTGAAGCAATTTTCAGATCTGTTTACACAGTACATGTAATATTCATGTACTTATCGACATTAGTTAAGACACTATGGATTTAAACATATAGCCATGTTCTTGGTATTTTAGTTACCTGTTTTTTTGTGAGATTATTCTATATGTTCGCACGCGAGTTTAAATATAAATGCAGACTTGTCCATAATTTGATGTATGTTTATATGCATGTACAAGATGTATCTGTACATTCAGAACACAAATTGCTATCAGATATTAAATGCGTTAAGTATCCAATCGATCATGTCCTAGATTGATTCTCTGTGTGCAAACCAAATATTTGTCGGGAACGATAATCGAACTTGAAGATGACTTGGCGAACTGAGTAATAGATGTCGACTTATGTATCAAAATGACCTCAGAGAAAACATATAATAATCAGCACTTTATCCGCGTCACAAAACACAATCTAAAACAACATGAATATTAATATCCGACAACCCATAAGCATCAACAGATGAAACAATGTATAATCGTTCATTCAATTTATTTAGCGCCGTCCAAAGGTCCTGAAGCGTTTGCCCTACCACCAAGGCCTCCAGTAGCCCAAATCAGCTCTAATGGTAAGTAGTTAAAGGCATTGCTGCAGCCAATGTATCTATCCTTTTATTATATAGACCAATCGTTCGTTTTGTCTTTAACCCTTTGGGCGCTGGAACCGGATTTTGAAGGCCTTTGCAAACAGTTTGGATCCAGATGAGACGCCACAGAACGTGGCGTCTTAACAGGATCCAAACTGTTTGCTATTCTGATAGTATTCTTTGAAAAAAAATCGAAGAAAATGCTGATTTTAGAAATTCAGCAGACGACATTTTAGCAGGCGACAAATTTCCCAGCATGCAAAGGGTTAATCTAGGACTAGCTGGCGGTAATACAAGTTCCACTCCTGATCATGTATCGAGAGTATCATTGTTCATATCTTTATTTTGTGTAAATAATTTCTTATTCTGTTGCAATAGTACAACTTTTTGACATATCGTGATGACAAATTACATTTCAAAATTATAAATGATTTGGACCTCGCTCTGGAAAACGGGACTTAATGCATGTACGTAAAGTGTCGTCCGCACAGGCTAATCGGGGCCGGCACTTTCCACCTAAACTGGATTTTTTCTAAGAAGAGACTTCCTTTAAACGAAAAATACAATAAAAGCGGAAAGTATCGTCCCTGAGTAGACTTTACGGACTGCACATGTTAATCTGGGACGACACTTTACGCACATGAATTAAACACCGGTTTCATAGAGGGAGCCTAATTTTTTTGTAGCAAAAAGTCAACTCCTAAACTCAAAGGCGAACACGCCTGATGTCGAAGAGAAGGCCCATCAAGGCGACTATGAAATAATGGACAACATCCAAAGTAAGTATAACATCGGCAAATGCTACATACCAAATCTGATATATGATGAATAAAATTAGTTTATGTTTCTAATACTCTTGTATTAATATTATAGTAACAGTTTTTTAAATGAAAATTCAGCCTCAGCTCCAAGGAAGATGACCCCAAATCGACCTGTAACACCGGCGATCAAACCAGACCTACCGAATGACCCAGCGGAACAAAGCGAATATGAACGCCTGGATGACGCAATAGGTACGTTCAGACCAACATCGAGTCGACAATAACAACAATATATTACTACTATTTCTACTACCCCTAATAATCCTGATGTTGTTTAGCTATTACTACCTCTACAACTACTAATACTACTACTTCTACTACTACTACTACTACTACGTCTTTCAATACTACTACTACTTATAATAATAA
>VMBQ01003058.1:45428-57111 GCA_007657795.1 Dreissena rostriformis
AGAAAAACACATTTTAATCAGAAGATATTTTTCCTTTAGGTTACAATATACTAAATCTTTTTTGGAGTGCAATGCTATACTCTCTAAAAACATGAACATCATTTATAAGAAGACACAATTCTCTGCAGGGGCACTTGCCATGACTTTATTTTAGAATGTTTCTTTGTGCGCGTGGTAGGGAAAACATTTATGTTTAACAATAATTCACTCTTTTGCTTGAAGGTTGGAGACTACATGAGACTTTGACAGATGGCGGGAAACCCTCATCCACTGGTACGAAGCCGGTAAATAGATGGCCCTAAAACAGTGACCGCTGATTCGGGTCGAGTTCTTTCTTGCATAACGCATGACCTATCTTTGTTATTGTTTAAATCATTGCGTCTTGGAATGCTCTTTAAGAAAAGGTATGGTTATGGGGGTCTCTATACGCAAACGTTTGACTTTATTTTTTGTTAAAGTTATTGCTTTTACATTGAATTTGTGTAGGAAATCTTTTAGTATATTGTGACCTAAACTAACTTTAGGTAAAAAATGAAATATCATCTGCAAGTGCAAAATATGACTGGGAAAGCTGATTTTTGGTCATTTCTTAGCAAAAGAGAAGAAAATAAGTGCATTTAATGCATGAATTCAGATTATTTGACCTGGAATAGTTGTTTTTCAAGTTGACCTCCCACCCTTAATAAGGGCTAAATTGCTTTCCGACTTAAATTCAAAGGCATTTTGGTTGACCGTGTAGCGTTAATGTGCTACATGAAGTCAGAATTCAACGCCAGGGACTCCGCAATCCAGTAACGCAACAATAGCTTGTGCATAAAGCATGAACATTCAAACAGAGCCCCATTTCACCTACATGGAATGGCGGACATTTTTACAGTTTGAACAGTGCAGCAGATGCTTAACTGAACCAGCTTTCATATTTAGTACAATCATGCAAATAACAAGCTTTATCACCTCATAATAATTTGTGTGTGTGGAAATACTCGAGGTATACGTTCATGTTATCGTTTGTTTAAAAACAACGCTTTACTTGCTTGCGTTTGTTTGGGTCCGGGTCCGTTCGCCCTTATTTCAGTTCGCCCTTATTCCCATTCGCCCTAAATCCTGTTCGCCCTGGGTCCGTTCGCCCTAAATTTAATTATCAAAGCAGGGAAAATATCAAACAAAAAAGTGTTACCGAAATATAAAATACGGCGTTCTTTAACTTGTAAGCGTGTCTGTAACAAAGGCCAGTAATGTTCACTTATTGCTTATTATATTAATTAATGAAAACTTAGGATAAACTTGCTTACATGTGTGAAAAATCAAGATGGCGCTTTTTAACTTGTAAGCGTGTTTGTAACAAAGGCCAGTAATTTTCACTAATTGCTTATTATATTAATTAATGAAAACTTAGGTACAAAATTGCTTACATGTGTGAAAAATCAAATGTTTATACCCCAATATGCAAATGATTATAGGGCGAATGGACCCAGGGCGAATGTGTTACTAGGGCGAACGGACCCAATACCGTTGGTTTGTGATCGGTGGCAGTCTGACTTTGTGTGCATTTTAGTGTTTCGTGCGAATTCGCTTCTTCTCCGGAATCCTAAGATGGCAGCGCCTATAATGATAAAGGCGCAATTGTTTTGTCATTCGTTTGATTCACGTTTGAAAGATTTCGTTCGGTCAAGAAAAGGCAATTACCGTTTGGGCCTACAACTCGGGACAATGGTGCATTTCACTGGATTTCCAGGAGCTCGCGCTAGGTCATTAATCGGGAAAATGGAAATCGTTGCGGATTATTCTCCAGAGATTTTGGTCCTGCTCGTGGGAACTAACGATTTGTACGAGGACGTTTCGGTGGAAACCATCGAAGAACAAATCTGTGACATTGTGTGTGAAGCAATATCAAACATTAAAGTAGCAATGGTCATTGTTTGCAAAGTTCTTCATCGTTGCGAACCTACAATCAGGACTAGATTCCCAGTGGATTTGCCAGAGTGGACAAGCTAAATTCATCATTGAACACAACACTTAAGTCGCGCTTTCCCAACAAGGCATTCCTATTGAAGGATGAAGGGATTCTGGTCTCCGGAAGCGAAGAACAAGAATTTTGCGTCAGATGGCTGCCACCTTTCTGCTGACGGGCAATTCAAGCTACTTTCGAATATCCGGGCAGCTATCATAGCTGCTCACCGTCAATCTCTCAAATAGAAGCTAAGTACTTTTTGCCTGTTGTTATAAGGTGACAGATTGACCCTTGTTTATTATCGTTGTTTGCCACTGCTTATTAAAGTAACATTAATACTCAAAAATCAACGGAAATTTCGGAAAGTAATTCGTTAAATAAAGTTACCCAATACAAAATCAATGTTCCTTATAGCAAAAGCCAAAATTTCAAAACAAGATGTTTTCTGGTAACATGGATGTTTGTAGATATAAAATGCTCGTTTTAAAATTTTCGTGTACACAATGAATTCCATTTTAATGTCCCGCGCTGATATATATCCATACGACACGTAAACATTAAAATGGTACCATGTTAGTGTTCATGTGTCGTGTGAATAGTCGCGGGGTTATAAAAATGAATTAATTGCGTACACGAAAAATCAAAAACGAGCATTTTATATTTACAAACATCCTTGTTACCAGAAAACATCTCGTTTTGAAATTTTTTATTGGGTAACTTTATTTTACGAAATACTTTACGAAATTTTCGTTGATTTTTAAGTATTAATGTTACTTTAATTTGGGCATCATTGTCAAAATTGTTCGCCAGTGGCTATTATATATGGGATGCAGATACCCCAATTTGTTTGCTTATGGCTATCATTTAGGGGACCTGCGGTGCAGATATCCCCATTTGTTTGCCGGTGGCTATTATTTATGGGACCTGCGGTGCAGATACCCCAATTTGTTTGCTTATGGCTATCATTTAGGGGACCTGCGGTGCAGATATCCCCATTTGTTTGCCGATGGCTTTTATTTATGGGAACTGCGGTGCAGATAACCCAATTTGTTTGATTATGGCTTTCATTTATGGGACCTGCGGTGCAGATATCCCCATTTGTTTGCCGGTGGCTATTATTTATGGGACCTGCGGTGCAGATACCCCAATTTGTTTGCTTATGGCTATCATTTAGGGGACCTGCGGTGCAGATATCCCCATTTGTTTGCCGATGGCTTTTATTTATGGGAACTGCGGTGCAGATAACCCAATTTGTTTGATTATGGCTTTCATTTATGGGACCTGCGGTGCAGATATCCCCATTTNCAACAAAAAAACAAACACACACACAAAAAAAAACACAAAAAACAACAACAACAACAAAACACAAAAAAACACACAATAAAAAACAAACAAAACAAACAAACAACATAAAAAACTACCTTTTTTTAATGAACCTATTCCCCAATAGTTATAAATCAGCCAACAATCAAATTAATATATAGTAACATAAAACTGGCTTGAACGTTTTTTTGTGTATTAATAGATTAAAATGCTTCCAATTATTTTTCTTCTGACAGTACTATTATCTCTCTATCCAATATTCATTGTGCAATTGTGTTTATCACAGTGGAAAGTCTTTTTTAATGGATGATTTATTGGTATTTACTGTACTTAAAATGACTATTGTACCTTTTCAAATTCATTAAGACGAGACTTTCTGTACACAAAAAATACCTTAAAAGCGGAAAGTGTCGTCCCTGATTAGCCTGTGGGACGAAACTTTACACTCATTCATTAAACCCTCTTTTCACAGAGCGAGGCTCACATGCATTTTGGCAGATAAGTTCCTCTGCCATACTGACGCATCCAAGCTCTCTTACTTAACCCATTTATGCCTAGTGGACTCTCCCATCCTTCTAAATTGGATCAATTTATTTCCAAAATTAGGGATGTCTTGTATATTTATTTCTATATTTAGAATATTTCTTACAGAAATTCCTTTTAGCAAACAGCGCAGACCCTGATGAGACGCCGCATCATGCGGCGTCTCATCTGGGTCTACGCTGTTTGCCAAGGCCTTTTTTTTCTAGACGCTAGGCATAAATGGTTTGAACACAATCACACATTCATCGCGTACTTTATAACTGAATACCTCAAATTCAATAGATCCAATTGAGAGTTTCCAAAATATTCTAAATGTATGAAAAAATACAGACTATCGTTTTATATAAAATACATTAAATAACTAATATTCACATATTTAATCTTTGTACTCATAGATTTAACAATTTAATGAGAGAGATGGAATTGTTTACATAATGTAGCCTCATGAGCATAAGTACTATAGGCCCGAAAAAAACTTCATTTTAAACTTACCGAAGAAAATGTCAGTAAGCGTCTGTGTGATGTGAGTCTCGGTTAGGGACGCCAGCGCTTCCGGATCCTCCTCCTTCTCCGCCTCCTGGCGAGCGAGAATCAGATGATCCGCTAGGTGGCGTTGTATGCCTGAAGTGTTTTATTTTCACGAATATTATCGTTTTTTTCGCATAAAATACTGCATCCTCAAACAAGTTATAAAAATGTCTTATGATTGGTACAAGATGCACATTTATTTAAAAACTGATAGGCATTTGTGGAAACAAATGATTGAAAATGCTTTTTTTTCAACTTTGTGTGAACTAAGACCATAACCCATTTATGTCTAGCGTCTACAAAAAAAGGCCTAGACAAACAGCGCAGACCCAGATGAGACGCCGCATAATACGGCATCTCATCAGGGTCTACGCTGTTTGCTTAAAGAAATTTCTGTGAGAAATATATTAAAAATAGAAATAAATATACCAGACATCTCTTATTTTGGAAATAAATTGATCTAATTTAGAAGGAGAGTCCAATCGGCATAAATAGGTTAATCATGATCTTTGTTAAAGTAAAGTGACGGTAAAACACAGCAAACGCAAACAACGAAAAGCCTGGATAGGGTAACAATAAAATGATCAGTTGTTCGACGGAGCCATACTTTGGAGCAAGAGAGCACAATACAAATGAGCCGCGCTTTGAGAAAAGGGGGTTTAATGCATGTGCGTAAAGTGTCGTCCCAGATAAGCCTGTGCCGTTCGAAAAGGCTTATCAGGGACGACACTTTCCGCTTTCATGATATTTTTTATTTTAAAGAAAGTACCTTCTTAGCAAAATCCAGTTAAGGCGGAAAGTGTCGTCCCTGATTAGAGTGTGCCCCCTTTTCACAGTGCGAGGCTCATTTAGATAGTTAACCCTTTAAGCGCTGGAACCGGATTTTGAAGGCCTTTGCAAACAGTTTGGATCAAGATGAGACGCCACAGAACGTGGCGTCTCATCTGGATCCAAACTGTTTGCTATTCTGATAGTGAGTGGTCTTTGAAAAAAAGTGAAGAAAATGATGATTCTAGAAATTCAGCAGACGACATTTTAGCAGACGACACATATCCCAGCATGCAAAGGGTTTAAGCATGTTTACTATTGTGCATGTACGGGTATTTACCAGGCCTGTAAGTAGCTAGCTCCGCACTATAGCGTTTTTTAATGTACGCTAATATCGTCTGTGAAAAGTCCTCCATATGTTTGAACGCGCTTGACTTGAATACGTATTGTAATGGCGGGAAAATGTCTTCAGGGACATAGCTAATCTTCTCAGAAAGTTCGTCTTCTGCTTTTATAATGATATTTATTTCTTTGTCTTCAAATTCGAAGCTATAAAAAGAGAGAAAATGCTTGGTTAGGAACCTAAGCACATGATATAATAACAATCAAACAAAAAATGTCATTCATTCACTCTTCCTTGTTTGCTCATGACTTCAGAACATCATTTGGATTATAAACCGTATGCTATGTGTAATAAATGTTTAATTACAGATGACTAGATACTATGAGATTTTAGATAAAATTGTAAAACACGCATTTCATGCACAGATGAAGATACATTTAAAAACTAACGTGATCTAAGTTAAAACCCCATTAATACCAAAAAATCAACGACAATTTCGTACAATATTTCATAAAGTCAAGTTACCCCATACATAATCAGTGTTCCTTATAGCAATATCCAAAATTTCAACGCTATATGTCGTCTGGTAACATAGATGTTTGTAGATACAAAATGCTCGTTTTTATTTTTTTGTGACACAATTAATTCCATTTGAATTTCCCGCAGATAGATCTATTCATACGACACACGAACACTAAAATGGTACCATGTTAATGTTCATGTGTCGTATGACTAGATATCGTAAAATCAAATTAATTATGACACAAAAAAATAAAAACGACCTTTTTCTTTCTACAAACATCTATGTTACCAGATCTCATCTGGCGTTGAAAATTTGGCAATTGCTATAAAGAACACTGATTTTTAATTGTTTAATTTTATTTTGCGAAATATTGTACGAAATTTTCGTTGATTTTGAGTAGTTATGATGCTTAAAAAATGTATTATCAGTTTCCCGCTTTGCAGACCCAGTACTGGCTATAAAGGAGGTGTTATGTATACCGCCGGCGGAAAAATGTTCACTGACCTGCCCCCGAAACAAAGTCCCATCAGTATGTTGGCTATGGCGAAGTTGATGTACTCGGCCGGTTCGAACGGCTTCCCTACCAGTTTGTCCATCTCAGCAAACACTGTAACCATGGCACCGTGAATCCTCTTTTCGAGGGCGGGGCCCTGCATAAGCTGTCTGTGAAAGTGGGAGAGAGAAAATATAGCGAGTGATAAAGGGTGTGTGTTTTCATGTATTTTGATGTTTATGAAGTCCGTCGGTGTTCAGACTGCATTATATTTGAGGTACCCATCGCTCGCACCCAATTACCCCACATCAGATGTCGGTATGAGGTACCTACGCTCACTATTCAGGTTTGATGTGGTCTTTTGTGAAGTGGGATCAAAGTACCCACAGGAAAACCCATCTGACTGGTATGATGACATGCAATCAAGTCCACGTGTGTCTGGAGCGGGATTGAACGCTGGTGGATTAAGCGTCGTGTTCTGAGAAAACTGGGCATAATGCTTGTGCGTAAATTGTCATCCCAGATCAGCCTGTGCAGTTCGCACAGGCTAATCAGGGACGACAATTTCCGCTTTTATGGAATTTTTCGTTTAAATGATGTCTCTGCTTAGCGAAAATCCAGTTTAGGCGGAAAGTGTCGTCCCGGATTAGCCTGTGCGTACTGCACAGGCTTATCTGGGACGACACTTTACGCACAAGCATTATGCCCAGTTTTCTCAGAACGCGAAACTAAAGTGAGAGGCGCGTGTGACAACTGCGCTAACCGGACAGCCTATTGTGATAAAGAACATGACCTTCTCTGGTCTTGCCCTTCTCTCGTCTTGCCCAGACGGATCGGGTTTTTCGGCTAGAGCAATTGTTGGCTCACTCCCTTCTCGCTTTCGACTTCCCATGAGTCTGGTTGTTGATCAGGAAATTATATCGGTTATTTAAATTCAATCCCAAAACACCATACATTTGTTAAGGGGATATGAATACGACCACCCAAAGGTAACATTCTGACACTCTTCCAATCGATCAATAAGAGTTTTGTTTTTAACCAAATTAATGTGTAAATAGCAAACGTAAGGATCACAAACACATGTAAGGGTTGTTAATAAAATATTATTATATGCCACAGTTCTATTTTAGCAAAGTTTCTAGAAAAATATCTTTTTTAAGTAAATCTTAAATTTCAGAACAATTTGTCGTTTCAAGATACGACTGCTCTGCATGTTAAGTCTTTTTCTATTACAAAATTTTACTTATAAATAGACTTACTATGAAATGAGCTAGATTTTGGGAAAAAAAATCTAATAATGGCGTACAAACATATCTGACCGATTTAAAACTCTTTCAGAATCACATACCGTATCAACTATAATTATCTCATCAAAAGAACAAATGGTGCATAGAATATATCAGTGTGGCTTGTACAGGGCTACTGATAAAGATGTGGCTTGTACAGGACTACTGATAAAGATGTGGCTTGTACAGGACTACTGATAAAGATGTGAAGATCCGGAATACAACTAGCGGCTTACATGAGTCTCGTTCTGCAAAAACTGGGCTTAATGCATGTTCGTTAATTTTCTTCCTGGATTAGTCTGTGCAGTACGCACCAGCTAATCAGGGACGACACTTTCGGCCTCAACTGGATTTTCGCGAAGAAGAAAATTCCATTAAAGCGGAAAGTTTCGTCCCTGAAAAGCCTGTGCGAAATGCACAGGCTAATATTGGATGACACTTGGCGCACATGCATGAAACAACGTTTTCCCAGAGGCGGCTCACATACAAACAATGCGCCTACCTTAGAGCTTTCGACGACATTTTCCTGTGTAATTTCCATGTGGGCGTATAATTACTGAACATGATGTCCTTGCCTCCCTCTGTAAATACTCTTACTGAAAGCAAAACCAGTGCTATACTTAGATATATATAAACATGTGAATGATATGGGTTATTCATTTCTGAGTAATACACTGCCTCGTGAACGAATACGTAAGCATTAAAAAATACCCTCTACATATCAAAATTCTACGTTGTCTATTGAAAGCATGCTTGATTTTTTTTCCCAATAATTCCCTTTTTTGAATCCCGGTTCAGACAACTTTGTATTTAATTTTTTACCTGCTATTATACGTATTAATGATTATTCCAAATAGTATAGTGTTGTTAGTAAATGCATTTAATTACATATATTAAAAATTAAGAACATCTGTGGACAGCAGTGTAAAACTACAGAATTGTCACAAATATCACCGGAATTCCCTGTACCGCTTTGTCAGGAATATTCAAGGGCAAATAACTTAGCAAGGTATCAATCACTTGGGCTGAAATGGGTGTCAGTCTAATGCATCAACACGAAAGTTTAATGACATGTTTCAAGTTTAAATTGAATTGCTTGAGAAATGTTTGTTCCATTTAATTATCGTATAAAATGTTTAGTGGAAAAACCGATCAGCCGACAAACCGACCGGTCGACAAACCTACAGACCGACAGAGCGACAAACCTACAGACCGACCGAGCGACTAACCTACTGACCGACAAACCGAACGAGCGACTAACCAACTGACCGACAAACTGATCGAGCGACTAACCTACTGACCGGCAAACCGACCAAGCGACTAACCTTCTGACCGACAAACCGAAAGAGCGACTAACCTACTGACCGAAAAACTGACCGAGCGACTAACTTACTGACCGACAAACTGGCCGAGCGACTTACCTACTGACCGACAAACTGACCGAGCGAAACCTACTGACCGATTAACTGACCGAGCGACTAACCTACTGACCGAAAACAATGACCGAGCGACTAACCTACTGACCGACAAACTGACCGAGTGACTAACATACTGACCGACAAACTGACCGAGCGACTAACCTACTGACCGACAAACTGACCTAGCGACTAACCTTCTGACCGAAAAACGGATCGTTTGTATAATGTCTGCGTTGCGACGGGACGAATAACAAAAATATACATTCACCTGATGGGGTTATCATGCGGTTGGCAAAGTCTGTCGATTTCTTCACAAGAACTTCTAGCGCCACATCAATCTTGTTCACGAAAACAAACTTCATTGGGCCTGCATTTAACAATGGAAACGGAGATAAATATTTAACATTGTGTATGTGTCTGTGTGTGTGTGTGAACTGTATGCATGTCTAAATATATAAGGAATGCATAGATTTTATTTACCTCTATTGTATCAACCTATTTGAATTGTTAAAANAAAAAAAAAAAAAAAAAACATATTTAACATTGTCAAAGGAAAGGTACGTAACAATAATGTTCAGTCGAATTATCCATTTAAGCAATTTTTACAAAAGTGTTTAAAATCCAAACTGTGCAAACGGTGCGAAAAAGTACATGTCGATGCGTAGGAGTATGATGGCGACAATGCGGCAATATGATGACGACAGTGCGTCAATACGATGGTGACAATGCGATAGTACGATGGCGACAATGCGACAACGCGATAGTACGATGACGACAATGCGACAGTGCGATGCCGACAGTGCGACAATACGCTGGCGACAGTGCGAAAGTACGATGACGACAATGCGACAATGCGATAGTGCGATAATACGATGACGACAGTGCGACAATACGATGACGACAGTGCGACAAAACGATGGCGAAAGTGCGATAGTACGTTGATGACAATGCGAGAATGCGAGAACGCGATAGTACGATTGCGACAATACAATGACGACAGTTCGACAATACGATGGCGACAATGCGATAGTATGATGGCGACAGGAATGATACGATGGCGACTGTACGATATAACTATCGCATTGTCGCCATCGTACTATCGCACTGTCGCCATTGTATTGTCGCACTGTCGCATTGTCGTCATCGTACTATCGCGTTGTCGCCATCGTACTATCGCATTGTCGCCATCGTATTGTCGCACTGTCGTCATCGTATTGTCGCATTGTCGCCATCGTACTATCGCGTTCTCGCATTCTCACCCTCTTGGTTTCAATGTGTAACCACGATGGCCCTAACAGTATTCCGTATAAAACAGTTACGTACCCAAATGTATCGTTAGCACAGGTCCATACGTCTTGGTCCACTCCAGGCACTGTTTGCAAAAGTCGCTCATACTGATTTCTTGAAACATACAAAACTATGATAATTATTATGTGTGCACAGCTTTTTCACTTTTAAAGCAGGGGTAAACTTAAGCCCCCTTCCTCCGAAAGAATTTCTAAAAAATTATGCAATTTCCCGCAAATTTCAAGGTTATCTTTAAACAAGTCTCCCTCTTTCTCAGTTGTTAACCTCCCGAAATTAAAAGCTTGGCCTATTGCCCAAATCCATAAAAAAAGGCTCTGGTTTATACACAAAATAAACACACACTATATAATTCAGGATGAATGGCTGGTCTTCTGCGTACAGGCAAAACAGAATTCAAGATATGTTGAAATAAAACAAAAACGGGGCCAAATGGCCCCTTGTAAACATAATTATTCAAGTCAACACATACTATAGGTATGTCCGATTAACGGAATGGCTATCCCAGGGGTCGGGGGGTAGTTGTACTTCATCCGGTTGATCAGCCAGTATCCTAGCAACCCCGTCACCATGGCGACCAGCACTGTGGTCAGTGCTGACCCCGGTGTGAGCGCCAGCAACTCAATCATTGTGTGTTTGTGCGAAACTAATGAAGTGTTGATGTATTGAAGACACTGAAATCGACACGGATAAAAACATGGTTATATGAGTCGTATTCTGAGAAAACTGGGCATAATGCATGTGCGTAAAGTGTCGTCCCAGATCTGCCTGTGCAGTCCGCCTTAACTGGATTTTCGCTAAGAAGAACCATCATTTAAACTAGAAATTGCGCGGCAGAGGCCAACGGGTATCCCCACGCCGAATGTTTGACCTAGGTGTGGCCCAGGGTTGGTAATGGGGCCATGCATATTTGAGATTGACCGTATTGTCATAAGAGAAGTTCAGTATCAATTAGAAGTGAATTGGTGTAGAAATGAAGAGGCTATAGTAAAAGGCAATTTTGGGTGGGTGTGGTCTATGTGGGCGGGGCCCCAGGGCTGGTAATGGGGTCATGCATAGTTGAGATTGACCGTATTGTCATAAGAGAGGTTCAGTATCAATTTGAAGTGAATCGGTGTAGAAATGAAGAAATCATAGTAAAAGGCAGTTTTGGGTGGGTGTGGTCTATGTGGGCGGGGCCCCACGGTTGGTACTAGGGCCAT
>VMBQ01003058.1:57290-112679 GCA_007657795.1 Dreissena rostriformis
GATGGTGGTGGTAATGGTGATGATGTTGGGTGTGATGATGGTGGTGATGATGGTGGTGATGATGGTGGTGATGATGGTGGTTATGATGTTGGTGGTGATGATGTGGTGGTGGTGATGATGGTGATGATGATGCTGGTGATGATGGTGGTGATGATGGCGGTGATGATGGTGGTGACGATGGTAGTGATGATGGTGGTAATGATGGTTGTGATGACGTTGGTGATTATGGTGGTGATGATGGTAATGTTGATGATGATTATGATGATGATGATGATGATGATGATGATGATGATGATGATGATGATGATGATGATGATTGTGGAAGTGGTTGTGTTGGTGGTGATGGTGATAATGAGCATGATGGTTGTGATGACGGTGGTGATGATGGTGGGTGTGATGATGGTGATGGTGATGATGGTGGTGATGATGGTGGTGGTGACGATGGTGGTGTTGGTGATGCTGTTGATAATGGTGATGATGGTAATGATTGTGATGATGGTGATAATGGTTATGATGGTGATGGTGGTAATGGTGATGATGGTGATGGTGGTGATGATGTGGTGATGTTGATGATGGTGATGATGGTGGTGATGGTGATGACTGTGATGATGGTGATGATGGTGATGATAGTGGTGATGATAATGATAATGGTTTAGATGTGGATGATGGGGATGAATGGGATGGTGATCATATGGTGATGATAATGTTCATGATGTTGGTGATGATGCTGGTGAAGATGATGATGATGGTGATGACTGTGATAATGGTGGGTATGGTGTTGATGGTGGTGGTGATGGTGGTGGTGATGTTGGTGATGGTTGTGATGATGATAGTAATGATTGCGATGGTGATTATGGTGATTATGGAGATTATGGTGATTATGGAGATTATGGTGATTATGGAGATGATGTGGATCATGGGGATTTTGGTGATGATGATGATGTTGATGATGATTGTGATGATGGTGGTGATGATGGTGGTGATTATGATGGTAATGGTGATGGTGATGACCATGTTGGTGATGGTGGTGGTGAAAAATCAGAAAGAAAGTGATTACTTTTAATATTCGCTCTATATCTCGACTTAACTCGCTGAAAAATGTCTAAGCGAAATGACCTCATTACAGCTCCACTAAGAAAGTTCGAAGCGAGTTTAGTCAATATATCAAGCGAAATTTAATATGAAATAAACGCTAATCACTTTCTTACTGATATGGCTGGAAAGTGAGAGTCATTAAAAAATTAAACGCGAGTGATAAACGGCGAAAAATAACTGTCTCGGCATTGCCGTTGCCATCTTTACTATCACTTGATTACCCCCTCTGAACATTAACATATTATATAAACCGGTGTGTAAACTACTGAACCAATCAACAAGACAATCCCAGAAATCGATAATCCCAGGATTACCGCCCAAATACAAGAAAGTGAAACGATTATATCGAATATATTTAAATATTTAAAGATTTAAATTGTTTTTGTTATCGATCTGATCATCACACAATAGTTCGTATTTTTTATAAATATTTGAGCAGTTATTAGGTGATCAATAGATACAAGGTTTTCTTGCATTTTTTTTTAAGAGTAATAAAATTGTGTTCGTGTTTTTATATTTTTTTCCTTAAATTTATATTTTTGTACGAAAATTTAATAAAGAACCGTATAAGTTTTGGAAATTTAAAGAAATCATTTGAACTATTAAGTTTACTTAAGGTTCCATAGTTTTCATGTTGAACATTTTTATATTAAATATAAAATGTATAAAGAACATTTAATATGGAAAGAAATCATTTTAGTAAATATTGAGAACAACACAAACAACATGTATTGCATGCAATAGAATTCGATATTACCTGTAAAATGTTATTAAAATAATAATATACAAATTAAGTTATAGGCAAAAGTTGACATGTACTTTTCAATAAAAAAGTCTGCCATGTCCTGACATCTTACACAATTTCGCTTATGAATATCTGCGGTACAAGTTCATTTAAAATTACACAATTCATTTCCGGCTAGTGACTTTTGTATTAGCTTGAAAGCCAGTTTTAAATAAAATATATTGATAAAATAAAAAAAAGTTTTAGACTAAACCAGATACATTCTTTTTAATAAAAAAGTATACCTCTACTTAATCTTAAAGGGTTTCGCAAATACATATTTCCGAACCAAATGTTGTTAACATCACAAACTTTATTCCGGCTAAAGATTTGTATATTACATTAAAAAAAGATACTTAAACAATTAATATTAATAACGAAATCGTGAATGTTTAGACAAACAAAGATATGCATATTTCAATAAAAAAAAGTCTGTCTCGGTCTTGAATCTTGCCAAGGTGTTTTTTTTTAATTAGTATCTCCGTAACTACAGAAGTATTTATAAATAAATAATGAAGTTTTAAACAAAAGGCAGATATCTTTTTTCTTTTCAATACAATTGTCTACATCGGCCTTTCTCTTTTAAAAGATTCGCTTACAAATATCTCCGGAACCATTTACGCTTAAATCAAAAAGTTTATTTCAGACTTTAACTGCTTATATAATTATCCTTGATTAATTTCATTTCATAAAGAAATAATTAAGTTTGAGGCGTAGGCATTACTGAAAGGTCAACTTAAAAAAAAGCTAACTCGGCCTTAAACATTACGTCAAAGATCTATAATAGATATTTGATTATTTGTTGTCACTAAATATTGTTGCAGAGACACAAATTTAATAATTGTAGCGTTTATAATACTTTTTTAACTTGTATGTATTAACGATGTAATAAATATCGTAACTTTGTTTCATGTTTCACTTTTTTCAATCCTACTTTGCGAAGTGATAAATACTGTTTATTGGAATAAAGCGGGTTTAGATAATGGAGTCAGGTTTGAGGACGCTAGATAATAGAAGGCCGCCATATAACACGAGATCACCCGCACTATTGCATTGGTGTTTGCTTTCTTTGTTTATTGATGATCTTGAAAAGCTGTAAACTGAAGCTTTTTTTCAGTACCGTAATGGCGACGGGTTACGTGATAGCCAATATGCATATTTTGAAAGTATACCACCGTATCCACCATCAATATACCCTTTTTAAGGAAATACAAATGGTCGCTGGTCGAATACCGTTATTTGCAGTACAAAAACATGGTGGGGAACAAGCAATTTCATGTACGGTAGATCTCGCGTTTTGTTTTGACTATAGTTTTTCCAAACACGACACATCAATCATATTGTATATGCATAATCAATTGTACAATATGCATATTGTTATGGTGTTTTATTGACATGTTTTAAAGTCTTTAAACAATTGGATCCTCAAACCCACCAGTATGTTTTGTATGATCTATAACAAATACGTGTGTACGACAGGTGTGAAGAAAAAATGTAGTACTAAACAACAATCAAACACACGAGGAACGGACGCAATTGTATTTTCTTTTAGATTGTTTTGTTTAAACAAGTTTATAATAGTCATTAGATACGTATTAAAATGCACTGCGCACATAACAGTAAGAACATGAAAATAGGAAAGGTTGCTTCACTTCGCTGCGAAATTCACGCGCGCTAAGTAAGCCATCTTGCTGTAACGCCCACTTAGCAAGAAACGCCCACATCCTCCCCATGTCCACAGTTGTTGTGTCCAATGGGGAGATGGGTACACTGAAGCAACGAGCTTTCCCTCCCATTGCAGATGACGTCATCAAGCAGAATGGGCATAGCTGAGAGACCGGCCGGGGGTTGGATAACCAGAGAATTGGATCTGAAAATGATCCTCGTTTTTGGAAATTAGGGCTTCATGCGTACAGAAGTCCGCACATGATAATCAGGTACGACACTTTCCGCTTTTTTGAGATGTTTCGTTTGAAGGATTTTCTGAACGAAAATTCTCTGTCAGAGGAAAGTCTCGTCCGTGATTTGACTGTGCGGACTACACAGTATAATCTGGGAAGACACTTTACGCACATGTTTTAAGCCCAGCTTTAACAGAACGCGGGTCAATTAAATAACACTTACATTACACGTTAAGACAGTACTACCATAGTTACTGTCTGTCATATTTAAACCACTAAAGATTAGTCTCTAGTAACTGGATTATGTCCGACTGTTTAACATTCACTCTTGTTTGCACAAACGAAAATAAAATACATTATGTGTGGTTGCTTTTCTGTTAACAGTCTTAAACATTTGAATGCAACAGCTATGCTCTTCCGGAATCACTGTAGAACCATAGCGAACGTTTGTTTTATTATGTAGAAGGGCCGCGTTATTGGAAAACTGTACTTAATGCATGTTTGTAAAGGGTCATTCCAGATTAACATGTGCGCTTAAATGTTTCGTTTAAAGAAGGTCTTTTCTGAAAGCTTATCAAGGCTAGGCGGAAAATTTCTTCCCTGATTAGCCTATGCGGACTGCACAGGCTAATCTAGGATGACACTTAACGCATATGCATTATGCCCAGTTTTCCCAGAACGCGACTCGTATATGTTATGCTAATACAATTCATCAATTCTTCACTTCTGACTGTCGTCTAAATACAGCTGCCAGTTGTTTACATACATATATATCAACTCAAATAATTGTAAAATATTCACCATTGAACCACTTTTACCAATAAACCTCTTGTGAACACATTGCTGATTCTGAGGTAGGGTTAATCAGGGTGCAGGGTCAACGGTGTTTTTAGGGGTTTACACACGGGCTGGACAGAATGTATTCGCACCGATAAGAACTTTATTTTTTGCAAATATCTCAAGTTACTGAAATACATTTGCAAACATTTTTATTGCATAAAATACAGTTCTGCTTGCAGTTTGTGCCGATATCTTAAGATTTATAATTGAATACGTCTGAAATTGGTGTCAAAATGTTGTCAGGTTGAATAAATAACCGTGTACATGAATGCTGTTTACATATTTTTTTTAATACAAAAAAAACAGTCTAAATAAACAAAGTAATTCTGACGTATTTCACATTGCATAAGCAGCATAAAAACTGTCTTTTATGCACTAGTTGAAATTCTTAAGAACAATTGTTTTAACGAGTTATTTGAAGACAATAAAAACGTACCGGTGTGTTAACATCAATTTATGTTCAATTGTGCAACCCACAAAGTCACGTGATCCTGCACCCTGTAATAGGTTTCACGAAAATATCTGACATTGTCTTACGTGGACTGTCCCAGCATCCTGCAAGCGACCTGGGCAGCGTTGGTGTCGAAGTTGTCATCGCAGACCGTGCCCCATTCACCATAGATGTTAATCTCCAGGCGCCCGGATGTAAGGCGGACTGGAGAGGTAAAGAACATTGAAACTTTACAGGCATAACTGTTGGACTTTGATACGGAACACAATTATATAATGGGGTTATATATGAAAATTGCAGAAAACAAACAATTTGAAATAAAGAGGATCGGCGAGAGAATAAACATATGTTTCATGTTTTTATACGGTTTCTACATTATGCATTCACGCATTATCATACACTTCTTTCTTCATATTGTTAACTTTATAAGATATCACCAAAACATACTTTGATCCACCTATCTGTTTGTCTAAAGTTGGTGTTTAAGTATTTAAATTAATAAGAAAGGAATATGTAACCATATGCTATTATTTTACACGGAAATACATGCAATTTATCGGTCATTACAGTCACATCTTGCAATTGGTCATTCACAACGATTATAAATGTCGTGTTCTGAGAACACTGGGCGTGTGCGTAAAGTGCCATCCCAGATTAGCCTGTGCAGTTCGCACAGGCTAATCCGGGACGACACTTTCCGCCCAAAACTGGATTTTCGCTCAGAAGATACATCATTTTAACGAAAAATTCCATTAAAAGCGGAAATTGTCGTCCCTGGTTAGCCTGTGCGCACTGCACAGGCTAATCTGGGATGACAATTTATGCACAAGCATTATGCCCAGTTTTCTCAGAACACGACACAATTTTCAGCAATGTAAGTAAGTGCATACAAATGCATACCACACGCGTTCCCGTTATTACAGCTCATCGATTGCTGATCATTGCCAACGCACCCTACGCCGTTGCTACAGTAACGCTCACGTGTTCGCTCCCCGCCAGGACACGTACTTGAGCAAGTGCTCCATGCAGTCCACGTGGACCAGTAACCTGTAAGAACGTCAAACATTTTATTAGTACATTTGTTCACCATCTTTTAGTATCATGTATATCTGCTTGTGTTTAAATTGATGTAATTTTATTGTACATAATGAAATGTTAAAATGATATATGCATTTAAACAGCGCAATATGAAAAGGGGGTTTAAAACATGTGCGTGAAGTATCGTGTGCAGTCCGCACAGGCTAATCAGGGACGACACTTTCCGCCTTAACTGGATTTTCATCAAGAAGAGCCTTCCTTCAAACGAAACATACAATACAAAAGGAAAGTGTAGTCCCTGATTAGCCTATGCGGACTGCACAGGCTTATCTGGGACGACACTTTACGTTCATGCATTTAACCCCTTTTTCACAGAGCGAGGCTCATATGCATGTTATTTGTTTGTGTTAACACCATGCAAGACAACCCGTATGTACCGATGTTAGCGTTCCCGTCCTGAGGACACTGCTGCGTGTTGCACAGCCCGGAGTCCACGTTAGGCCCTGGGCACGGCTGGCCGTACGGTGAGGGTGCGGGGTTCGAGCACTCACGAGACCGGATGTGCAGACCACCGCCGCACGTGGCTGAACAGGAACCCCACCCTGACCACGTGCTCCAACCACCGTCTGTAATAGCCAATGCCAATGAATCGCGCTCTGTGAAACTGGGCTTTAATTCATGTGCGTAAAGTGTCGTCCCATATTAACCTGTGCAGTCCGCACAGGCTTATTAGGGACGACACTTTCCGGCTTTACTGAATTTTCGCTAAGAAGAGACTTCCTTTGAACGAAAAATATCATAAAAGCGGAAAAGTTTCGTCCCTGATTAGCCTGTGCGTACTGCACAGGCTAATCTTGGACGACACATAACGCACATGCATTAAACCTCCTTTTCACAGAACGAGGTTCAAATATATTACATTTCCAGATTGTATATTTTCATTTGACATATAATTCAATATGCTTTTGTTCATACATAATAAGTAAATTATTAAATAATTACTTCCGGAAGTCGGACGGTGTTTTAATCAACAGCAGAATGCATCATTTCTTAACTTTAAGGTTGTTGTGTTTCCCGCCGAACGACACCTGCTAGATGTAGGTGTTATGCACCCCGTGTTTAACAAAGTCAATTGTTTCAATTAATCATGTATACCAGGCGCTGATATACATGTAGTAACACATAATTGTAAATCGTCTACTCACCAGTATAAACAAGACTAAACAAATGCTTTTTAGTTTTAACATCGGTAACACACCCTTTTTCTTTATTATGAATATACTTATGTGCTGATCACTGGCTACGGTCCTTTGGCGTGTAAAAGTGGTTACACACATCTACTTTAACGTAAAACGCGTAACTGACGAAACCATGTTAAGTGACAAAGTATATGGCATATTTGTAAGTATTTATGATTTAACGTCATTTCTGACGGTCGTCAGATTTAGTAGTGTGTGTGTATAGGCATACATATTTGATTATAACATCGGAAAAAATACCATTCATGTGCGGATAGTCGCAACTCAAATTTGATATCACGTATCTGCAATGCAAATCTTTGTTCGGACAAACACCACAGAGCAGACGAATTATGTGTGAGATCGAAAGAAAGCGTTTGCGCGAATGCCAGTAAAGGTGATTGCGCGCCTTAGTAATCGATTAGAAAACGCGCGAGTGTAGTATGTCCGACACAAGTTTATGACGAATTATGAAACAAGGTCGACGGAAGGTCAACACAAATATGTTGTGGCCACAGCTTTAGCTGGTTAAATGATGTTAAAAACAGTACAGTAGAGTAGTTGATTTCTTATACCCAGTTCATTTGTCATTATTGTACAGTGTGGTTATTGAAAGTTCACCTTAAAAAGCATAAAAATTAATAACGACTAGGTCGACGTAAGGTCAACACAAACCTGTCGTGACCACAGCTTAACCTGGTTAAATGATGTTAGAAACAGTACAGAAGAATAGTTGATTTATAATACCCAGTTCATTTTGTCATTATTTTATAGTGTTGTTATTGATAGTTCACCTTAAAAAGCATTAATAACGACTAGGTCGACGTAAGGTCAACAAAAAACCGGTTGTGACCACAGTTTAACCTGAGCACGCCCTCGTCAAGCATGTCCGGAAGTCCACGGAGCTTCAGAAGCAGTGGTCCCCGAACAGTTTCGGTGGCGGGTTGTCGCAGGCCCGGTCTCGGTTCTGCAACCCTATACCACACGTGGTTGTGCACGAGGACCATTGGGTCCAGCCGCTCCAACCTCCGTCCACTTTGGTAAGAAACATGTTACCGTTTATTTAGACAATAATTCATTATTATTGTTTTAGTCTTACGAATTAAGTCCAACTGAGATTTTAGAAAAATCTTCATATAATAGGAACCATCGAATGAGAGTTCAAAGAAACCGCACGTAAAAGACGCAATCATGTCAATCATGAATGATTAAATGCGATTTGGGAATTAATTTGGACCCTTTCATCTGCAAATATAACTTACCTGGGCAAGGATTTCTAACACAGAGCATAAAATCCAGTGATGCCCCGGGACATGGTTTCCCGTGGGATGAAGGTGGAGGGTTGGTGCACGTCCTGGTCCGCGTCAGCGTTGCGTTACCGCACGTAATCGTGCAGGCTGACCAGGTTGACCATTCCGCCCAGTTGCCGTTCTCTGTGAATTGTATAACACGTGCAGAAATGTATATTTGCAGTTGCGAAAAAAGAGACCTTTTTTTCGCCAAGAAAATCCAGGGTCTCTACCACACACAACAAATCATCGAACACATAACTAATTCCATTCTGGATATATTATACCGGTAATATAAACACACACACACACTTATGAGTTCGACAAGTTCGGCCGCTTTGACAGAATAGCCTAGATAAAAATGAACCCTGTCAGCTAGCTTAGTTGGTGGAGCTGGACTACCAGTCGAACATAGCGTAATTGGCGATGAAATACTTTCTACAGTATGTCTACCCTACCTCGGATTCAAGTAGCTTATACTCAGTTACTGGCATAATTATGTTCACTAGCTACTGCTTAACGAGCTTACCCAGGGAGAGTGTGGATACATTAACTGAATACCGTGATGTGAGTGAAATACGTTTTAAAATGGCAAAACAATAAAAGAAACAAGCAAGGAGATGAGAGTATCACTATGGATACAAATGTACATAGAGCACTCACTTTAGTTACATAGAGCACTCACTATGGTTACATAAAGCACTCACTGTAATTTCAGAGAGCACTCACTAAAGTTTACTAGAGAACTCACTATAGTTACATAGGTTGCAGAACCTTGGGCAGACCAGCGCGGCGTGTTCATAGTCGCCTGTACAAATGTTGAATAGCGAACTCAGCCTGGCACAGTCCACTGTCTCATCATCCACACAGTCCGAGGCTGCAATTAGGAATCGTAGACAATGACACATTTTATCTAGGGATGCAACAGGTTACAAAAAACATTATCCGGTTAATCCTTTTCGGTAACAACAGAACAATCTTAAACAATAAAATTGTTTAAGTAGACTTTAAAAATGTCATATTGCTCTTACATGTTCTCTACAGAAAGGGAAAATAATGTAATAATAATAAGATCGCTTGCGTTGATTACATAGCGGCCCTATTAGTTTTTTAATACAAATGTATTATAACATTTATTTTTATAAATGTGTAAATGTATGTTAGATTTTGTATTCAGCTGCAATTAGATATCGTACACAATGACACATTTTCCCATCTTCAGGCGTTTGTTGTCGAAATGGACTAAAACAAGTCTTATATCAACCGAGTCGAGATAGTATGGCTATTTTTATACCAGTTGATGTTTGTGTCGTATTTTGATTCCATGTTCATGTTGTTTGGTTAACCATTTAAAATACATAATATTTTGAGTACATGCTGTGATATAGATTGACTTTTGATATCATGTGATATCAGACGATTATTATGATATATGGTGTTATGTATATTAAGAACAAAACAAAACAAAAACAACACATTACAGCTACATTTGATTGATACACTGTAGTATATGCAAATGAGAGACGACCTGAAAACATCAGCTAGCTACTATGTATGATGACACAAGTATCCAGATGACATGCGTGATTTCTCATCTCATTTTGTTGTAGAAAATGTACGACATATCTGCTTTTAAATACATTGCGGAGAGATTTAAGAATTTTACGCACGCTGACTGTGATAACAGAGCTGGTCGTTACAGTTGTCCGTAGAGCAGCACTCGATACAGACTGACCCACGGATTTGACGCAGGGAGCGGCCGATTATACCACCGGGGTTGGTGCAAAACTGATACACGAAATTAAACATTTAAAACATATTACACACCACTGATTGCCTTCCTGCATTTTAGTGACCGACCAGTCGGGCCGATAGCATTGGACGGACCGAAGCCGCAAGCGTTGAACGGACCGATGCCGAAAGCGTTGAACGGACAGATGCCGAAACTGTTGAACGGACCGATGCCGAAGGCGTTGGACGGACCGATGCCGATAGCATTGGACGGACCAAAGCCATAAGAGTTGAACGGACCGATGCCGTAAGCGTTGAACGGACCGATGCCGAAAGCGTTGGACGGACCGATGCCGATAGCATTGGACGGACCGAAGCCATAAGCGTAGAACGAACCGATGTCGAAAGCGTTGGACGGACTGATGCCGAAGCATTGAACGGACCGAAGCCGTAAGCGTTGAACGGACCGATGCCGAAAGCATTGGACGGACCGAAGCCGTAAGCATTGGACGGACCGATGGCGAAAGCGTTGAACGGACCGAAGCCGAAAGCGTTGAACGGACCGATGCCGAAAGCATTGGACGGACCGAAGCCGTAAGCGTTGAACGGACCGATGCCGAAAGCATTGGACGGACCGAAGCCGTAAGCATTGGACGGACCGATGGCGAAAGCGTTGAACGGACCGAAGCCGAAAGCGTTGAACGGACCGATGCCGAAAGCATTGAACGGACCGATGCCGAAAGCGTTGAACGGACCGATGCCGAAAGCATTGAACGGACCGATGCCGAAAGCGTTGAACGGACCGATGCCGAAAGCATTGAACGGAGCGATGCCGAACCATTTAACGGACCGAAGCCGAAAGCATTGAACGGACCGATTCCGAACGCATTGGACGTTCCGAAGAGGAACGCATTGAAAGGACCGAATCTGAACGCATTGAACGGAGCGATTCCAAACGCATTTAACGGACCGAAGCGGAAAGCATTGAACGGACCGAGGAGAAACGCATTTGATGGAGCGAAACGGATCGCATTGAACGGACCGATGCCGAACGC
Source organism: Dreissena rostriformis (assembly GCA_007657795.1). NCBI lineage: Eukaryota > Metazoa > Mollusca > Bivalvia > Myida > Dreissenidae > Dreissena > Dreissena rostriformis. The sequence continues at coordinate 68,713 of VMBQ01003058.1, forward strand.
ATTGAACGGACCGATGCCAAACGCATTGAACGGACCGATTCCGTACGCATTGAATGGTCCGATGCCAAAAGTATTTAACTGACCGATGCCGAACGCATTGAACGGATCGATGCCGAACTCATTGCACGGACCGATGCCGTGCGCATTGAACAGAACGATTCCGAACGCATTGAATGGACCGAAGCGGAGCGCATTGAACGGAGCGAAACGGATCTCATTGAACGAATCGATTCCGAACGCATTAAATGGACCGATACCGAACGCATTAAACGTGCCGATTCCGGACGCATTGAACGGACTGGTGCCGAAATTATTGACCGGACCGATGCCGATAGTATTGAACGGACCAAGGCCGAACGCATTGAACGGACGGATACCGAAAGTATTGAACGGACCAAGGCCGAACGCAATGAACGGACCGAAGCGGACAGTATTGAACGGACCAATGCCGAACGCATTGAACGGACCGATGCCGAACGCATTGAACGGACCGATTCCGAACGCATTGAACGTACTAAAGCCGAAATAATTGAACGGACAAAAGCCGAAAGCATTGAACGGACCGATGCCGAACGCATTGAATGTACCGATTATGAACGCATTGAACGGACCGAAGCGGAAAGTATTGAACGGATCGTTCCCGAACGCATTGAACGGACACATGCCGAACGCATTGATGCCGAAAGTATTAAACGGACCGATGCCGAACGCATTAAACGGACCGATGCCGAACGCATTAAACGGACCGATGCCGAAAGCATTAAACGGACCGATTCCGAACGCACTGAACGGACCGATGCCGAACGCATGTAACGGACCGATGCCAAAAGTATTGATCGGACCGATGCCGAACGCATTTAACGGACCGATGCCGAACGCATTAAACGGACCGATTCCGAACGCATTGAACGGACCGATGCCGAAAGCATTTAACGGACCGATTCCAAACGCATTAAACGGACCGATGCCGAACGCATTACACGGACCGATGCCGAACGCATTAAACGGACCGATGCCGAAAGCATTTAACGGACCGATTCCGAACCCATTGAACGGACCGAAACGGAACGCATTGAACGGACCGATTCCCATTGAAGGGACCGAAGTGGAGCGCATTGAAGAGACCGATGCCGAACGCATTGAACGGACCGATGCCAAAAGGATTGAAGAGACCGATTCCGAACGCATTGAATGGACCGTAGCCGAACGAATTGAACGGTCCGATGCCGAAAAATTGAACAAACCGATGCCGAAAGCATTGACCGGACCGATGCCGAAAGCATTCAACGGACCGATGCCGAACAAATTGAATGGACCGATGCCGAAAGCATTGAACGGACCGATGCCGAATGCATTGAACGGACCGATACCGAACGAATTAAACGGACCGATGTTGAAAGCATTCAACGGACCGATGCCGAAAGCATTCAACGGACCGATACCGAAAGCATTCAACGAACCTATGCCGAAGGCATTGCACGGACCGATGCCGAAAGCATTGAAGGACCGATGCCAAAGCTGTGATCTATACTATTGTTTCGGGCTCCGGCTGACTATGATATCACTACATGCGCAATGCCAGGGATCAGTACTCCCACAACGCGTCTGACCCAATAACATTTATATTTAATTTATATTTAATTTCTTCGATATTGGTTACTGCATTGTGAACTAAGTAATGGCAGGTATTTATTTTTTCTTCACACACACAAAACTAATCTCGTGTGCCCATTGATATTGTGTCACGACATTTTCCTATAATCTTGCGAGTCCTATAACTAAGCGATACTTAACGAACATGCACACGCGCGACACTCCTACTCATTAATTTGAAAGTGTGTGCCTCCTGCACTTCCGGTTGCAGATTTTCGGGCCAATATTTGTTTTAGAGCCTGCGGGTCGGTCACGCAAAAGTTATAAGGGCCTTAGTTGATTTTATTTCCTAAATATATTGAATTATTCTTAAGATGTTACATTTGTACAATCTATTCGTTTTAAACAGACACATGTAATTCTATAAAAAAAAAACGTCTTAAAAAACTTCTTCATGACAGGGAATGAAGTCTGCACAGGCTAATCAGGGACGATACATTCCGGCCAAAACTGGATTTTCGTCAAGAAGAGTCTTCCTTTAAACAAACAATATAATAAAAGCGGAAAGTGTCGTCCATGAGAAGCCTTTGCGGACTGCAAATGCTTATCTGGGACGACACTTTACGCACATGCATTAAACACTGTGTTCACAGAGCGCAACTCATTTATTACCGCTGAGTCGAGGCAACCCATGTCGAAATTGTCCCCAGAAGGCCCGTTCTGCTTCCGGTGATAACAGGACTATATAACAAATCAGTGTATACATCGAATTATGCCTGCCAACTATAGAACAAATAGGTGTATACATCGAATTATGCCTGCCATTCACAAAGCATCTTCCTTAAAGTTCTGTTTGTTAATGAACACATTTTTATGCTTGCTTAAAATGTATGCTTTGTTCGTTATTCATAACGTTCGTTATTATCTATTTCTTCTTGGGATGGGACCGAATATCCGAATATTCAAATATTCGAATATCGGCCGAATATTCGAATCTAAAATTCATGTTCGAATATTCTATTTTTATTCAAAGATACTTCCAAATCGTACATGTGCAAAGTCGCAGTTTTGGTTTAGTGTAGACGACTGTTCTGTATTGTCATTGTTTGGCTGCCATCAATTAACGAGATTACAATTGACAAACGGGAGGGTATAAGGAGAGGGATCAATCGTCAATTAACCCTAAATTTAGATTGATGCAATATATACAAACTTTTTTTCTGAAAATCAGTCGAAAATTAAAGTAAATTAATGTGAACCATTTATTTGTATCGATAAGCCTTTAATTTGTTTGATATACAAAAATGTGTTTTGACAGGTTTTTTAACCTCATGTGGTATACATTGCCAATAAAATAGCTGAAAAGGTCTCCAAAACAGCACTAGTGCACTGTTCTGCACTCGAGTAGTAGAAGTGGGTTGTTCATAGGGGGCAATACAGGGATAAGCGATGGTAAGATTTAGCCAGACAGAGATTGAATATCGAATTTTATTGTGAACCTTAATGTGTCGTGTTCTGAAAAAACTGGGCATAATGCTTGTGCGTAAATTGTCATCCCAGATTAGCATGTGCAGTCCGCACAGGCTAATCAGGGACGACAATTTCCGCTTTTATGGAATTGTTCGTTTAAATGATGTCTTTTCTTAGCGAAAATTCAGTTTAGGCAGAAAGTGTCGTCCCGGATTAGCCTGTGCGGACTGCACAGGCTAATCTGGGATGACACTTTACGCACATGCATTTTGTCCAGTTTCCTTAGAACCTTTAACGAATGTCGGGACAAGTTGTCTCATATCGGGACGCCGGGGCAAACACCCAGAAAGCGGGACTGTCTCGCCGCGATCGGGACGTCTGGCATGAATGTTTTAATGGCTTTATCCATATATTAAATCAATGATTAAGTTATAAGAATTTAGTTACTCAAATATATACCACTTAAATTGTCGTGGTTCTTAATTCCAGAAAAATAGCGAAAACAAAAGCATGAATATTATCGATGGGAAGTAATCCAAATCAATAAGAAGAACTAAATAAGAATAACAGTTAGGTGTTTTCCGGAAATATCTTAATAGACAGTATTTATTTAATAAAAAAAAGGTAATAAAATATGATCTTTTGTTTTCAAAATGTAGTACTCTATCCAGTTTTTCAACGCTGCACATGAGATACGATTTTAATGGTATTTGTGGCAATCAGGAATAGTTTGTTACTCCGGACGGTCATACGTTCGGACATTTCAATAAAAGGTTTAAAAATCGAATATTCGAATATATTCGAATAAGGACAAACGAATATTCGAATATCATTTTAGTATTCGTTCCCATCCCTTACATTTATTATTATATATATTTTCCCCTATTAATCGTTTCGTTATTAAATGCAAGATTATACAACTAATACAAATCAGTCACAGCATGTCGAAGTGAATTATGCGGATGAAATGGGCTCAAGTTCCCCGTCAATTTGACATGGTTTGTCTATTTTGATATTATTTAATCAGGAACAAACCTCGATGACTGTCCTTCAAACAAGTCATTAAGCCTGTTTGTATGCTTATAAGAACAAGATATAGTGTTTAGGCAATTGATCATTTGCCTTAAATAAAGGAATAGTGGATGTAAGTATGTTTGTCTTATAATGTTTCTGGGGAGCCATTATTCATATGAATGCCTAATATCTCTTTCTTTAATAAACAAAAATAAGTGAAACAAACGTTGGCGTTCGACTGAGACATTTGGCGCGTGCAAATTATAAATAATATAACAACACACCTCACAGTAAAGGTTATTTAAAAAGGTTACACTCAACAATTTATCAAACGAAACAATGTATATTATGTCGTGTAACCCACCTGGCTAGCAGCACATTGTACCTTGGCTGTGCATGCACTGGTGTCATTGACTCCATGGCAACTGAAGCACTGCAGGGCGTCTATGAGACATAACACAAGGAACAACATATAATGTTGAGATCAGGGATATAAAATCATGACACTATAATACCCGTTGCAGCTTTTACATCAACTTACTATTTTGTATACACATTACATACTTTTTACAGTTTTTTCATACTTATTAGTTTATTTGATTTTGAAATACACATAATTATAATTATGTGTTTTGTTTGAGAGTCTACTAATTTTTATTTTTTTTTGTCCAGATATAAACGTGTGTTTGTTGAATATGTGCGTTTTATTATTCGTTAATCTTTCGAACGTTTGCATCTTTATTTGGAAAATCGCCCTTCAGGTTTGTGGCATCAAAATAAAAATCGTGTAATATGCAAACTAGACGAGGTAACGAGTTATTATCTTGATTGTTATTTCTGGGCATTTATTAAATCATATATTTGTATAATACAAACATAACTGACGCGTTTGTATTGTGCTTACAAAGAAAAAGTTTCCAGTCATTATAATTATATATATATGTAACGGGAGATTACTCCGTCTTACTCGTATGAGTTTAAATACGGATAGTCCCCCTTTTGCATGAGAATATGATAGAAATACACATAATCAAAACAACCTGTGATGGTAATCGTGTATTTACGATAATGTTTGAGCTAGTTATCATTATGCATCAAGGCGTGTTATATATGTTCATTTTAATATTGCTGAACATGATTAATAACAAAGGGTGGTAGCTTTTTTTTGTATAATATTTTATAGGCTGAGAGTTTTGTTGCCATTGATTACAACAAAGTATAAGTTGTTAGTTCATTGTATTTAATGTATAGCAAAATATTAATGAAATTCTAGGAGATAAAGACTTTTCATCAATGTCTGTTTCATCGATTAAGTGTGTAGTGTGCATGGAGATACTTACACGTTGTAGATAACGTTAGCGCGCCAATCCCTATTGAACAGATTTCAATACGCATGGTTATTCAACAAGACAAATGACCAAAGGCACACATTTGCTTATAAAGTGTTTGGAGTTGCATACCATATTGGAAAATTGTCTTTGTTTTGCGGTATTAAATAACCTTTTTGTTACTGGTTAACGAAAACAAACCGATAAAAATACATTGCGTGGCATAGTTCTATTATATTGAAACTTAATTTTAGCACACTGCACATTAAATGTTGCACAAACACTGGTACTTTACGTTTACCTTATTATATGAAGTATTTTAATAGCCATGCATTGTCGTTAACAACAAACTTATACGTGTAAAGGTGTGCCAGCATTGATATGACAGACCCTCGTGGATTTGGGGTTTAATGCATGTGCTTAAAGTGTCGTTCTAGATTAGCCTGTGCAGTCCGCACAGGCTAATCAGACGCGACACTTTCCGCTTAAAATAGATTTTTGCTAAGAAGAGACAATCTTTAAACGAAAAATAACATTCAAGCGGAAAGTGTCGTCCCTAAAAAGCCTGTGCGGAATGCACAGGCTAATTTGGAACGACACTTTAAGCACATGCATTAAACCCCTTTTCACGGAGCTTCGCTCATATTTAGTACATGAAAACAAAGCTGTTTGTGCACCTGTTTTGGCTATTAAAATTAGTCGAATCCTTACTGAATTTATTCACGGTGAATTTTCATGTAAGTTTCCTAAATGTGTTTACAATTTAATATAACATGAGCCAAAAATGCACAATACCACAATTAATCCAATTGCGACGGCCGATATGAATACATTAAAGGTCGCCGTGGCGTAGTGGGTATGGTGTCCGCCTAGCGACCGGGAGGTCACGTGTTCGATTCCGAATGTGGGAGCGTTCTTAATAGACACTAAGTACTGGCTTTAGTCCCAGGAAACGGACTCGAGAGCGTTTCAAATAAGCCCTAGGCTTTCGATTCAATCAAGGTAAAATATATAGGTCTAAAATAAACTTTTAATTCCGACGGTCGATATGAATAATAAAATATTTACCTATGTACATGAACTGTAAATTTGTCCTCATACTGCTGAATTCTACGTGCGAATTTCTTATCAGTTGTTGTACTTGAGCTGGCGCGGTCTGTCCGCAGAATACCATTAAAGGGACATATAGTTGATAATATTGAATCATATTTAAAAAAATTGTATTTTGTTTTTAAATNTAAAGAAAGAACACACTAAATCATCACCTGGGCTCGAACCACTGACCCTTGGAGTAAAAGTCTAACGCTTAAACCACTCGGCCATCCTTGCTAACTTGGTAAATGAAGTATATTATACTTTATATAAGCAATACTTGTAATGTCAAAACATATAAGTATAACAAGAAAACATTCCAAATTAAACAATCGTTTCGCGTTGCAACGGTTTATAATTTTAAGGTTTATAAATCGTCAAACGATGCATATAATTGATATGTTAGAGCATGGTCAATGCTAAGTTTTACTGTTTCCTTGCAACACACATAACTTCATGTACAACGAAAATTTGCAAATCTGAAACAGTTTTTATCAATTTTGTCAATTTATCCAAACGTGAAAATGCCCTGTAAAAGGGTTGCACACGTGCGTCTCGTTTTTATAAAAGCTAAATACAAAAGTTTATTTTAATAATTATAAAAAGTTGTCCCCAGGGACACTTCAAGCTGGCGCGGGAAACTTATTAGTCGAAGAAGAATCCGTATCAATGAAATGTACATTCAGTACAACTATACGCATGCGCATCATCGATAACGGGATTAAATGAAGCTTTATTTTCATTAAAATATGCCTTTTTGTCCGCGTGGGCTCGAATACCACAGAAACGTATAATTTTAGTACGAAAGTTAAACATTACATTCCATGTAACGTACCTGGAAATACTGTACACATCGAGGTTCTTGATCATGATGCGTACATCATGGATGGTATACATAGGACACTTGAAACATATTGGTATTTTCAAGATCTGTTTTACCTGTGTGTATATAGGGGAAATGTCATTTCAGAAATGCTTCTAACCATATAGCTTAGCTGGCAATATTTTTTTAATGTGAACGTGACTGATTAGGCTGTAACCAATTGGTAAGTGTTAAATGATTAGGCTGTAACCAATTGGTAAGTGTTGAATGATTAGGCTGTAACCAATTGGAAAGTGTGTATTGCGTAATTACTATATTCGGTATGCAATTGACGAACGTTTATCAACAGCGAGCAAGGTAACAGCATTGCCTTGTTAAACTTACGATATTAATCTCTACAACCAAAACAGTAGACATTCGCGTTTAACAATAATTATCTTCAAACTAGTAATACATGACAACAAGACAATATTGCAAGTCAAGATACAATATACACATCATATCTCTTGATCGATTAGAAAATATTGCAGTGTCTGATAACGAACAACTCATTAAATCCACAAAAGAAGGAGGAAGAACAAATTAAATTGCACAGTGGCTACATTAAAATTAGTGTCAAGTGCGCTAAGAGAATAAGATTAATATCATCTCGTTCGAGTTACATATAGATATAGTAGATGCATGCTATGGTTCAGACTATATTGTAAAACAGACATTTGCGAGTTTTAAATGAGAGATAAAAAATTTGTGTAGATAATTGTGTCGTGTTCTGAGAAAACTGGGCAAAATGCTTGTGCGTAAATTGTCATCCCAGATTAGCCTGTGCAGTCCGCACAGGCTAATCAGGGACGACAATTTACGCTTTTATAGAATTTTTCGTTTAAATGATGTCTCCTCTTAGCGAAAATCCAGTTTAGGCGGAAAGTGTCGTCCCTGATTAGCCTGTGCGGACTGCATAGGCTAATCTGGGACGACACTTTACGCACATGCATTATGCCCCGTTTTCTCAGAACGCGACACAATTAATAACTCTTACTATGGTCACCTACATATTTTAATATAGGAATGCATGACACTAATAAGACAAAACCCCTTTTAAGCCAACACTGAAATTTTGTATTTATGCTACAGCTAAATGATTGTATATAACATAATAGGACCCATACAGAAAAGATAAGGTTTATCCCACACCTATGTTTATCCCACACCTGTATGGACTACGTTTTTTCCTTTCACTCCTCTTTCATTTGTGCTTAAATTTGGATTTATACATGAAATGAATGTTTACTATTTGAAATAAATATAGCGTTAAATAAATGAAAGCCGTAAGTTATCAATCCAATGCAGCGTTTCTTTTAAATTCGTTTAGCTAAAGACAAAAATTGGATCCAACGGGGGATTGAACTAGTGTCGCCCGCGTGGTAGCCATACACTCTTACCGCGACGCTAATATGCTAACCCGATTGCGTATCTGCTTGAATTGTAAAGACCATATTTTACGACACAGCTGACGAAATCACTTGATTGCGTCATTCAAGTTATTCGGTACGCAGTCGTTTAACGCGTGTGTGTGTTAACGATGGATTAAGTTATTATAATATTATGAATGTGAATAACAGTGTTGGGATATAAAAGTGGAATGAAACTGGTGAGACTTCATTTTCGATTTCGTTAAAATGTCGAATGTACTCGAATAACGCGATGTTTTTGGTGAACAATTGGTGGATTTAATTTAAGAAAAGTGTCAGTGAATTATATTCTTTAACTTTTCGAAGGAAATCGATGTTGAATTAAAAGAGTTATTTCTTTGATGAATAAGTCGTTCTTTTGTCATTCGATCAAAGGATGTCTATCCACAAAGAATTGCCTGCTTACATCAAGTGCTTTAAAATGGAAAAGATGGATGGCGATGAAGAAATGTGTCCAGAATTTTAACTCGTTATGGAAGCAAATTAAACTTGACGAAAATAAACATGGTTATTACACAACTTCGGTGAGTAGAACAAGAACCAGTAGATGTTCTACCATTTTTATGTCAGTAAGTAAAAAGTGTGTAAAAGGAAGTGTTGTTTATAGACTAAAATTAACAATATCGACGGGGATACATGCTGAATCATGCTTCACGTAGGTGTCTACACATTTTGTAAATTTCAAAATGGCAGCCATTTTTGTTTTTGATATTTTACAGTGGTGAAACAAGAATTGTAGTTTGAACAAAACCGTCTGTGTTCTACTTGAGTGTGTAACATTTGGAACGCTGATTAAATTTAAATCGAGGCGTATAGCGATATTTTCTCTCGTTACTCTTCTTTTGCGTGGAATTCGTAAGGACTATTTCGAGTTCCGTAAACGAGAAAGATCACAATTAATATTACTACGCAATGTTAGATTCAGTTTATTTAATCTGTTTTTGCTTTTATTTTAGCAACTAAAGACTACTATTTTGATTGCATCAGGAATAAGATAAGATAAGATAGATAAGATAAGATTTATTTTGAGTCGGCAAGACATAAATAGACAACATAAGCCATTAAGGCTTTTGAACCGACTATATAAACATGTGTATAAATGTAACAAGTATAAAACAGCTGCAATATGGAAATATAGCAAAATTAAGTTAATAGATATGATATGCATGCTTATAAGTTAATGAAATCACAGTATTACATTCTAATAGTTTTCATACTATTTAAAGAAGTATTGTGCAGGAGGCCGCTGATCTTGATCTATAAGTAGATCTAAAAATAAAAAATAAAAAAAAAATAAATAAAAAAACTGTCGTAAAAAAAAAATTGTGAGTTTAAAGACTAAGAAACCAAACACAAAATGAGCTAAGAAAGAGGGTAAACACGAGGTATCAGATTGAAACAGATTCGAATTGAACTGGTCAGCAGCTTCCTCACAAATGAAAGGTTGCAAGTACACATAAGCAAATATAAAACTGACAAGCACAGCAAGTACACATAAGCACGTAAAAAACTGATAAGTACACATAAGCATATACAAACTGACAAGCACAGCAAGTACACATAAGCACATATAAAACTGACAAGCACAGCTAGTACATATAAGCCCATATAAAACTGACAAGCACAGTAAGTACATATAAACACATAAAAAATAAAATAAAATGACAGGTACACATAAGCATATACAAACTGACAAGCACAGCAAGTACATATAAGCACATATAAAACTGACAAGCACAGCAAGTATATATAAGTCCATATAAAAACTGACAATCACAGCGGACCGAAGGTAGTTATAGATTTAAGGTAAAAGCAGATTTCATGCTAAACAAAATAATAGTGAAAAATGTTCATGGTAAAATGTTCATGTACTGGCATCATTCACATAAAGACTGACAAGCAAGGCAAGCTTTGGGTCGTATTAGAATTTAAGTAAACAGATTACGTGACAAATAAAAAATAGTAATGAAAAGTGAATAATGTTTATTTGACTGTCACTGGAGTCATGCAACTGGCTCTAAACATACAACATTAATGCGTACATGTATACACATAGACGGGTACACAAATAGGCCTAAGCATTTTAGCACAAACAACAAGCAGTATAGAATATTTATAGGCAATAGAAATCAACAGGGTAATGTTGAACATGCAATACAAAAAGCACAAGAAGAGCGCAAAAAGCACAAAATAAGCACAAAATAAGCACAATAAACATGAAAAAGAAGGGCACAGAAACTAGAAACTACTTATTTTGCAGTATGCTGTACCTGTGCTGTGGCCCTGTCCCAGGAACAAGAAGAACATTTACAGACATTTCCATTCCAAGACTGAATAAGATTTTTGAATTGATTATAATTTATGTTGGCTCTAAATTCTTCTGGGAGGGAATTCCACAGCACAGGGGCAGCATACCTGAAAGACTGCTTACCATAGGTTGAAGTCTTTACTCTAGGAATCTGTAAAATATTTGAATATCTAAAATTTATTGACGAATTTCTTTTAACAACTAAGTTAGTTAGTACTACAGGCGCAAGCCCGTTAAGAATTTTGTAGGTTTCAATCGCCATAGTACGCATTCTTCTAATATAGAGAGATGGAATTTTAACTTTTTGAAGCAAATCATGGTAAGATGAAGAAAAATCATTGTAAACAAATCTAAGTGCCCTTTCTTGCAGTCTTTCCATTTTCTTTGTATTGTTTTCAGAACAGAAATGCCAGGCCATTGGGCAAAAATTGAAATTGGATAATATAAAAGTATGAAAAACTGTCAATTTATTTAGCTTATTTAGATGTTTACCTATTCTTTTAAGGATATTTAATTGCCTACCCGCTTTTTTACAAATATTCCCAATATGATCTTCGAAATTTAGTTTATAATCAATATCAATACCAAGAAGTTTTACTGTTTCGTCACATGTTATGCTGCTGTCTCCAATTTTGAATATGGGGTTTTTACTAAAAGATTTTTTGCCTACTGCTATGGCCTGAAATTTATCTGGATTGGCTTGCATTTTATTAATCCTAAACCAGTCGATAAGGATGTTACTTTCATTTTGTAGAACTGTAATAACTTCATTAAAATCTGGTGAATGAAAAGATAAGGTATTGTCATCAGCATAATTATATAGTGAGCTTTTCTGAATAAAGTAGAAAATGTCGTTTATAAATACATTGAAAAGAAGGGGCCCTAGAATGGAACCTTGTGGTACACCTTTGCCTATGCCAGCCCAAGAACTTACAATATTTCCAACCTTAATTTGTTGTTTTCTGTTTGTTAGGTAAGATTGTAGGAGGCTGGTGGCAGGCTCTGATAATCCATATTCATTTAATTTTGATAGAAGTATATCATGCGGAAGGCAGTCAAACGCTTTCGATAAATCCATTAANTCGTATCACTATCAGAACTCCACCTTTATTGTAATTCGGCATAATTAAGCCTATTTAGAGCGTTTAATTATATTCATTGCTATAATAGATGTGCAAATATGCACGGTAAGAAAAACGTTGATAGTTTCTTCGTTGTCGGAAATAGATACATAAGACTTACTTGAACACGCTCTACGTCAGATGTGAAAAACAAATCAACACACACACAATGTTCACCAGAGCATTTTCGTTGACGAAAATTACTGTAACTTAGCCCTGACCTAGGGTTCGCCATTTAATTGCCACTTGATTAGCATATTGCAATCTAACCTGACAGAAAAACTTAACATCAACATACTAAACTTAATAAAGCATCTATGCCCGATACGAATTTAACTAATACTAGTCAGGCTTAAACATGCAGCATAAAGTAGTTGCACTAAAAAAATGAATAAAAGAGTATGTCATCTATTACTTATGTAAATATCAACGAAGACATCTTGACTACATGTATATTCATATTAATAGTTTCTCTCAAGTAAGATTAAACCCCTAAATAATACGATCATATACAAACCACTTTTGTCAAATTCCACACACCCAGTATAAGGCGATGCTGTACATTTTTAACTAAATTTTTTTACTTAATTTATCTGTTTGTAAATGAGAAACTTAGTTACTAACACGTTGAACTACAAACAATTAAATAAAAGTTCGAGTTCATTCTTATAACAGTCGCTCAAAGAGTACATTTTTGATGAGAATTGTGTCAGTGTCATTCGTACGTTTTGCATATCATAAGAAATGGCGTGTTTCAAACTAATTTAACCCATTTATGCCTAGTGGACTCTCCCATCCTTCTAAATTGAATCAATTTATTTCCAAAATTAGGGATGTCTAGTATATTAATTTCTATATTTAGAATATTTTTGACAGAAATTTCTTTAAGCAAACAGCGCAGACCCTGATGGGACACCGCATCATGCGGCGTCTCATCTGGGTCTACGCTGTTTGCCAAGGCCTTTTTTCCAGACGCTAGGCATAAATGGGTTAATATAATACTTGTTAAGCACGCGCAAGTTAACGATCGTTTGTGATGTATCAATATTAATTTCAGAAACAAATGCAATCCAAATATTCTTGTAAACTGTTTCTTAACAAAGAAATCGGCTGTTATTCATTGGGCAGTCAATGTATTTGTATCACGCGTATTCTATCAATCAAGTTTGCTTCATGATATTCGCTATAAGATGTTGTCATCCGGGAAGATTTGGTTGTGAATCGTCTAAATTTGCTTCGATGTTAACAAGGAATTGGGAAATGAGAAACTCATGGGTTTATAGTTAAAATTAATAGAAAAGTTCTTGTACTGCATACATAACTTCATATAATTCTTAGACATATGAGATATTGATTTGATTGCTTTTTCAAGTAATGTCGAATCTTCACAGAAATGTGAAGAAAGCAATAACAAAACGCAACTTCAAATTAAGTTTATTTTCCGTCTATACAAATTTGAATTTTCGCTTACACAAATCTGAATTTCAATTAGTAAAAAATCTGAATAAGTAATTGCTATAGCGTGAAAAACGACACGTCGTATTCATATTTGTATAATTCTGACACGGTTTTTATCTGACCTATAAGCAGTTAAAATCAGTATTTAACATCAGTGTTATTGCTACTTTAATTTAGTTTAACCATATTAATTTCAATCAATAGTTATTATTATACATATAATACAAATTATTCTATAAAGCATTTGCAACATGTAAATGTTCGAATAGGATTGCAACGAAAGACAAGGTCTTATATCGTTCTTCTCCCTCTGTATAAATGCAGGCAAATGTCGGAAGAATATAATAAGATTTTACATGATTAAGCAAAGAAATTAGTTCATTGGCATATATGATGTATAATTGCTTATTATGACCGGTTATTGCTCGGTTACCTTAATCAAGTATTGACTTTAGCGATACGCGGTCGTTTGCAAAACCATCCCACGCATCTTGTTCTTTTATTCATATGTGAACCTAATCATTATTTCAGCAAATGTAATGCCGGTGCCAGTGGTAAACAGATGTATACTCTATTTTGTGTTCATTTATTATTGAGATTACATTTAGTTTATTCTTGCAAAAAGATATTCTGGGTTAATAAATGTTTAACAGCGGGTCAATGAGTGGGTTGCCTTTTTCAGGCCAAAAATTATTGTTCACAATAATATCCGTACTGAAAAATTGAAGCCTCACATAAGTGCAACGAACCTTATTTATTGAAATTATGTCAAGCTGTATAATAATGTAGAATAGTCAATGCAAATTTTGATCATCCCGTCAACAAATCTTCCACTGACTTACTCATATTCTTCTATACCCTCATAGTACCATATAGTGGACCATGTCTGTCTTGATATTTTACACGTCATTTAAATGTTACTTAGTTCTGTTATGGTCGATGCATATGATTATTTGAGGTTTTTCCAAGCAATAGGTAATTTTTATTTTATTTAAAACAACAACAAAACATACTTGTATAAATCAACGTGCATTGTTTACATGTCAGGAAAAACATACACTTGTATTTAACAGTTATCATAATAAGCAGATATCGCTCGGTTGTTCTGTGTAACCCATTTATGCCTAGCGTCTAGAAAAAAGGCCTTGGCAAACAGCGTAGGCCCAGATGAGACGCCGCATGTAGCGGCGTCTCATCAGGGTCTGCGCTGTTTGCTTAAAGGAACTTCTGTAAGAAATATTCTAAATATAGAAAAAGATATACTAGACATCCCTAATTTTGAAAATAAATTGATCCAATTTAGAAGGATGGGAGAGTCCACTAGGCATAAATGGGTTAATTTTTGTTAACGGTTATCCGCGAAAGCAAGGATTTCATAAGCATCATGACAACAAATAGACGACACAAATGGCTTTTTGGCTTTAAAACCTGTCATTGTATTTGTACCATTTCATTTCAGAGTACCACACTTGTTCTTGTAATGCAATTCTTTAGTTTGAAGTGTTTGATGTGTTTCAACTTTTTTGGACAATACATGTACATTCTGAACAGAATGAGTGTAATCCGAACAATATCACAATGGTTTTCATGTGTTTACCGAAAGTAAATCCAAGCATAGAACTAGTTGTGCGAAAGTGGAAGAACGTAATCGGATCTAGTACAGCAGTAGTAAATCCCATTTTAAGCGTGTCATGTTGAAATCAATAACACTACCCGACATCATATATAAGAGGGTGTATCGTATTTTATCCCACTTTTACAGCGAATTCGGTTGATTAAAGCCCCATTGATTAAATTTCGGCTATAATACACGGTACGAAATGACGTCATTTTTTCGACAAAATGACGTCATTAATCCAGCGAAATTATCCAGTTAAACTTATTTTGTTTAAATAAAAAGGTTTACTGAATAAAAAGTGGGATAAATAGAATGAGGCTCGTGCTTTTTGTTTTCTTAGCCGCGCATGATAAACCTGATCTATAATCAACAGTAACCTATTGTTCTCTATATGTATATCCGAACATATTGCAATTGGTATAACTATGAAAAGTAATAGCTAATATGGGTATAAGTATTTCATTTAAAACGCTTCAAAACGAGTATTAACGATTTAAATGTCAGAATTGTATTTTTCAATATTAAACCTATACATAAATATAGCAAAGGAATGTTGAATAGAGTATATTAACTTTCTTTTATTGGTACCATAAATCAAAGTATGCTTATTTAAATGAAATGCATAACGAGCAAGGTTAAGGCCACATCTACTCTTACGCTCGCATTTGCAAAACCTACATCACAGGTGTGGTAATGTGACCCTATTATCTGATAGGGAATAAGAAGAGTAGTCGTATTGAAATAATAATAATTAAAGAAAAAAGAACATTGAACTTTGAATAAGACACACAGAACACTTTATCTTGTAATATTCGTCACTTTTAAGTATTCAACTGAGTACATGACAATATGTCATACGTTTGCCATTGTTCTAACTCGAATACTATCGTTTCAAACGCGTATAATGTGTCTGAATTATTGGTGAACGCATTAAAGCGTCCTACAATAATAATTAGCGCCTTAGAACTCATGATTATTAAAATCGGGAAGTAGCGAGGTAATAATGTAATACGTGAAATTGCTCATTAAAGAGGTTACTTTGCGATAGTGTTAGTGTTTTAATGAACTTTACTGATAGATTGGGTACTAATGGCTTTATACATTGCGTATGATTTGTTTTATTGCCGCCTGTTCAATATAAGACGTCATGTTGTCTTTTTTGTATAAATGTCACCTATAGAATATGCAATGTTTCACTTGTCCTAAATTAAAGATACGCGGATTGTTGCACTTTTTTCTTTCTTTATAATATCTTCTTCCACACCCAAGCAACGTGTTCAATTTGAT
This sequence comes from Dreissena rostriformis, assembly GCA_007657795.1. Lineage (NCBI taxonomy): Eukaryota > Metazoa > Mollusca > Bivalvia > Myida > Dreissenidae > Dreissena > Dreissena rostriformis. The sequence goes on from VMBQ01003058.1 coordinate 85,294, forward strand.
TTATCAGTCGTTTCAAGGCTTAAACGCGTTACAAAACATGCTTCGTTAAAAAAATGTCAATACTGTGATTACCTTATTTTATAGGCAAATAATGTAGGAGAATACAGTACAGATACACTAGAACATAAAAATCAGCCTGCATATCGCTAAATAAAATGAATTCTAAAATTGCATCATAACTGTATTAAATTATTTCTTCATCATTACCGTACATCGATTTCACAAAGCTAATCTCCCGGGTGTGTATCGCGCTGAGCCAATTCCTAGCATATAGGGATTTCTTACATCCAAAACCTATCTTTGTTGTCCACAGCACGTTCTGGCTTGAACTGTCAACAACTATTTGAATATGCAGTAAATGAACAAAATCTGAGACCAAATTGAATAGTAGTTAACGGGCAGTAATTTCACGTATTCATCTTGCAAAGCTTTTCGTTCAAATAAACTAGGCCGCATAATGTGGACATAATTGTATCTGCAGTTATGCAAAGCAGAAACACGAGCATGACAACGTAATCGTCAAAAAGAAAATCGAAACGCTGAAAGCCTACACATGATTTATTCCAGAATGTGTTTACAAAATAAGTTACAAATATCTTAAGTTTATAGGATGTGAAAGTTAGCTAAGCTAGTAGCCTTCCTTTCATAGGTAAATATTTACAAACATAGGCCGGGGCGGTTGTTGCATTAAATTGTGTTTTTTTATCAACCTTAACCGATACAAGCTACTAATCTTGAGATATTGGTATAATTATAAGTATATACGATCTTATTACCATTTTTTAACACAGACACACAAATGATGAACACAAAACTAGAATAAAAATCAGAAGAAGTAGCATGAGAACATCAACAAAATACACGTTTCATTCAATTGCAAATAGTGGTCTAGTGTACAAGAAACTCCTTCATATACACAATACATGCTGTCTGTTGGAAAAAATAAACATTAGTCTTTGCAGATTCGTTCATACGAAATATAGACACACGTTTGTTTCTACGACGAATGCGAATAAACGTGTCGGTATCCGCGTCAACTTACTCGTTATAAATTTCACTTAAGTTAACAATATTTGCTCGGCGGCTCCATATACAGATGAATGCCTTCTTTCCTAGGAAGTGATACCTCTTTAAGCCTCTATAACGCTCAAAATCAACGAAAATTTCGTAAACTGTTTCATAAAATAAAGTAACCCCATAAATAATCAGTGTTCCTTATAGCAATAGCCACAGTCCACCAACAATAATTCAATGTAGTTAAAGCGGCTTCAATTCGTATGACACATACTAATTTTTAATATATTTAATGTTTAAAATGAAATTTATTAATATACATCCCGAAATCGGGTGTATGAATTCTACCGAAACCAAAATGCATGTATTTAAATGTCATTCGTTTCTGCCGTAACAAAGTGCGAGCGTAAGTTCGCACTTGCGATGCTATTATTATTTGTTTTGCGCAATACGCTCCCAGGTGTGTCGTATTCTTAGGAACGGAAATCAAGTGTAAACGTTTAATTATTCAAAACATGATAATGGACAAATATAATCATATCGTATAAATTGTTTTATATAATTATCTCATATAAGCAATATTAATAATGATTTATATCATCTTTACATGCAATAACATTGATAATACCGGTATCTGCTGGTCGTAACAAATAAGTCAGCGACAAAAATCATAATTCTGTATCGAAAACAAGTGTACAACATGTTGTATTAATATTGTCATAACTAACATTAATATTGCTAATACCACCATTTATTCATTATATTCATTACGAATACTAATTTCTTTTATACCTAATGATAATATATGACATTTCTACAGTGAAATAACAGCAGTGAAAAGAACACAATTGTTCTTTTCACCGATGAAAAGAACAAATTTTCGGAATTCCTTTTTCTATTTTTAGATTATTATATCAAGATGTACTTCCCTTGTTTATATCCTTGTTTACATTTTTTCTATGATCACGAGTGAAATAAAATCGATATTTCATCGAATACAAAAAAAAAAAAATCTTTAAATTTTATGCTTTGTTTTACCGTTTATTTACATTGTAAAAGAGTTTAACTGAAGAATTTCCCTGGAATAATGACGTCATTTCGTCAACAAAATGACGTCATTTCAATGTATTGAGGCACGCCAAGGGAGAGAGGGTCACTTTTCAGCGAAAGGGAAATTAATATTAATTATTTTCTTGAAAAAGAGGCATAGAAGAAACAGAACATTTGTTCATGTCAGTGTAAGATCGTTTGTTATTTCACTCGTGATCATNTTTCATTAACACCATTCAGTGTCCATGTAGCAGTTATAGATCGGAAATGAAAAACGAAAAAATAAAGCATTCCGTTTTATCTTGGATCACGAAGTGTAACCTTGATTGTTGGGGTAGTAGTCTGATTCTTACGCAGAAAAGACAGTATTTTAAAAATGAACAACAGTGGTAAGTCGTTCCACAATCAGTTAAAGCCACAGTCCACCAACAATAATTCAATGTAGTTAAAGCGGCTTAAATTCGTACGACACATTCTGATTTTTAATATATTTAATGTTTAAAATGAAATTTATTAATATACATCCCGAAAGCGGGTGTATGAATTCTACCGAAACCAAAATGCATGTATTTTAATGTCCTTCGTTTCTGCCGTAACAAAGTGCGAGCGTAAGTGCGCACTTGCGATGCTATTATTATTTGTTTTTCGCAATACGCTCCCAAGTTTGTCGTGTTCTTAGGAACGGAAATCAAGTGTAAACTTTTAATTATTCAAAACATGATAATAAACAAATATAATCATATCGTATACATTGTTTTATATAATTATGTCCTATAAGCAATATTACTAATGATTTATATCACCTTTACACACAATAACATTGATAATACCGGTATCTGCTGGTCGTAACAAATAAATCAGCGACAAAAATCATAATTCTGTATGGAAACAAGTGTACAACATGTTGTATTAATATTGTCATAAATAACATTAATATTGCTAATACCATCATTTATTCATTATATTTATTACGAATACTAATTTCTTTTATACCTAATGATAAAATATGACATTTCTGCAGTGAAATAACAGCAGTGAAAAGAACACAATTGTTCTTTTCACCGATGAAAAGAACAAATTTTCGGAATTCCTTTTTCTATTTTATGATAATCATATCAAGATGTACTACCCTTGTTTATATCCTTGTTTACATTTTTTCTATGATCACGAGTTAAATAAAATTGATATTCCACCGAATACAAAAAATCTTTTAATTTTATGTTTTTTTTTACCGTTTATTTACATTGTAAAAGAGTTTAATTGAAGAATTCCCTGGAATAATGACGTCATTTCGTCAACAAAATTACGTCATTTCAATTTTTTGAGGCACGCCAAGGGAGAAAGGGTCACTTTTCAGCTGCGCCACTCGTGAAAGTATATTTTCTATGATCACTCGTGAAATAACAAACGATCTAACACTGACATGAACAAATATCTTCTATATATTTATTTTGTTTAAATATTGAACGAGTTTATAGTGTAGCAATTCATATCGTATAATGAACTGTCAATGCATTATTTAATTTCTAATACGTTATGCCCGACTCTCATATTCTCGTGTTTGGTTGTTTGAATAATACATTCGTGTCAATCGAATAAGGTAAATAGGTTTAAAACAGCGTGGTTGTTCAAACAAACATATTAATAACATCATTAACACACCCTGATTTCTATGAATACAATAGACCCGCCGCGCATCTTCGAACAATGTGGTCTACCTGAAGATAATATGATGAGTATATTTCCATCGAATATTTTCGTCCGCTTTTATGACTTTGGCGTATTATACAATATAATTAACAGCCCGCAACCTTTCAATCAAAGTCTTATCTAAATATCGATCGACCAGTCATCGATTGATTTATTGCTTTTTGCGGTTGCTTTTGGTGTGAAAGCCAATTTCTTCGACAAGTTGATTTATTATTTACGATTTTCAGTTATTTTCCTCGAAAAACACGTGAATAATATATTCATTAATGTTGTCACTGAGGTTTATGCAACTCGGAAAGTCGGCATTCAGAGTGATTGGTTGAGTAACAGCTTTAATAATTAGAACAACCGATATCCCCGTTATAGAACGTTAATGTATTTCAGAAGATGACACAACAAAATGTGTGTAGCACTTTCCATTATTATGAATAATAAATGTCATAAAGCAATAGTAATCATGATTTATATCACCTTTACATGCAATAACATTGAGAATACCGGTATCTGCTGGTCGTAACAAAGAAATCCCCGACACAAATCATAATTCTGTATCAGATACAAGTGTACACAATTTTGTATTAATATTGTCATAAATAACATCAATAAATGTTATTTTATAAGTATTATTTATTGCCAATACCACCATTAAACGTAATGACTTGGGGGGGGGGGAGGTCGATACTGCCAGTTGCAGCTTCCATATCTAACATACCAAAATCCCCGTTATAGAACATTATTTTATTTCAGAAAATCCAAGTAATAAAGCGCTTTTTAGTGTCAGTTACAACGGAAAACAATGTTTTGGTTAAAATTTATATAACACATTTGTTAACTCCATTGTATAATTGCTGCTTATTACTGGTACACCATTTGTGTACGTGTAGTTACATTTCGCTACCCATGCAAGAGTCTGAGAGCGTTTTATTTGACAAAATCCCGTTAAAGATAGCTAATATAATTTACAAAAACTAATTGTGTTTCCTTGTCATTATAAATAAACAATACAAACTACTTTCCCAGTGTAATTATAGACTGCAATGTTCTGCAATATCATCCGGAATAATGCGTAATCTTTAAGCATAGACGCCACTTTGGTGTTAGCTTGTCGAGAACTTTCAGGCTCTCGCTCACGTTGTAAAGTGGGCGGAGCGATCGCCTTATAGGTGAAGTGTTTATTCGTAAACGATGCTTTGCTGATTTCAGCAGTACATTCATCACATATAGTATTTGCGATTCATTCACTACACAAGCTATTTCGTATGAGGAACTATTGATCATGTGACAAAAACAATATAAACATATTGGGACTGCAGTAGCAACAGCAGGTGCCCAATCTTCTTATCATTTAACGGTATTTTATTTAATGAATTTGACAACTGTATGTACATGCTGACACGTAATAGCATACTCACAATTTTAATCTACCTGCAACAACAGAGAATACGTTGCCTTGTTATACAATTTTACTACTCAATCATCGTAAGCTTACGTTTACCTTCAACATTTACATATATGCTTAATTGCAAATTATTCTCACATTATGGATGCAAATCCGACAAGACTGTATAACCTCACGCCGCATAATTATATCGCACCGTTTCACTTGCAATTATAATTGGCAAAGTCATGTGGAAGTTGTGAATTATATAATCTATGAAATATTCCATTATTGAGCGTACATGCAAAGGTTGTACTTCATTCTTTAGTACATTCTACATAACTATTATACAATGTGAAGTTAATGCTATTTTATTTTATGTTTGAAGATGTGCACAACACAACTGCTTTGCACTGAATTTGTGACTACTTTAACGACTTTTGCGATTGCCTTCACTGCAAAAACGACACGCTTTGAAAGTCTTTCTGGGTGGAAACATCGCCGACGTACTAGCGTAAATGGTGACAGCGGAGTGGCAATTTAGGCGTCATTAGAGAGTACGTAGGTGGGCATCTGTATTAAAGTTATTGTTGAACCCTCATTATCACACGTTAATGTCGCCAGAAATGCGTCCAGTGGTCAACTAGTTGAGATAACCGAATGACTTAAGTTTAGATGACTGAATAACTATGGTTTATCAGATATATTCACATTGGATACCGCGTTGGAAATACGTCCATTTGATTTTTGTATACGCGACAACAAACTATCAAACATAGATACATACAATTTGTTTTGCTTAAATATCTATTCTGAAACGTCTTATGTTATAAACCACATTTAGAAAGTTATTTAAATATACACACATACAAACATATACACTTGATGTTAACTTAATATAACTAACATTTGCTAAGGATTTTTTTTCTGATTATAAATAAGAGCAAATACTGCATAACTCCAGTTCCGCATATTAAAGAAAACCAAGTAAAAAACATATTTCCTTCCACTCAATTCAGATATTGAGTCCTGTACTCAACGCGATACAAATACATCAATTTCAGTTGTCAGAGAATTTCCCAGATTTTCGCATGCTAATGCACTTTTGTAAATTAATTTTGTTTCCGATAGTAAATCAGTATAAAAGATCCCTTCGAAGCACTACAATATCAATTTTAACAGTGTTGCAAGACACAATCATAAATCAAACAACATTTTTTATTACATTAATAAAATTTGTTATTGACAATAAAAACTTAACCACTCCTGAGCAACAACAATGCCAGACACGAGCTTGACCTTAATCTGGAGACACAAGTGATGATATGTTAAATGGAAGCAATACATTACCATGAAATTGTGTTACCTTTATTCATTTGTTAATGGCAATACTATGAGTCACAATTTGAAAATTAAAATGCTTGCATTCTAAGGTTGTATAATCTTTATTTTATGATCTATATATTACATATTTCTTTTACAAATACGCAAGGATATTATTAAGGCATTTGCTGACCAAACTATTTAGAAAATTATAACAAACACTGCATTCTTCCATATAATGGCCTTATAACACTACCAATTATTTTAATAATAATTTGTATTATAATGTTATCTTTTAAATTAACGTCGCGGTCAATAATCAGTGTAAAACATGCCAGGAATACCGTTGCAAACACTTTATTTATTTTCCGATTCCGATTTATGATGATAACAAAACAAACAAGTATTTTTTGTTCTTAGTCAGGAGTGTTTTTCGCTGTTTATTGTCTTCATTATTTTCTTAATATATTATAAATTTGTTAAAACTGTGAACATGTTCCTTTAAACACCAGTATTGAGAAGTTGATAATTGTTGTGTTAGCGGTAATAGAGCAAAACTCGTAAGGCAACATAAACAGGCGAAAATTCAGATGAGTCTGCAATACACGACCATTTCAAAGAATATGAAGACACACTTTATGGATACATGTATGTAGGACTAATACTTTTACATGCGAGATTTTTGTGTAAGGTTAGGCCAGTCATCAACAGGTTAAATCCCTCAACGGTGTTGTTCGTTACATATACCGGTTTAAGGCATCACTTATGTTTTGGTGAATTGCTGGTTTTTCTTGTAACACATATGGTGTATTGGGTTTTACAGTAGTCATTGAATTATTGGTATTATAGTTATTTTTTGTCTTCGCAAAGCATTAATACGTAGCCTGACCTATGTTAACGCAACCGCATCTTAACTTCAGATACAATACGTATTGCGCGTACGCAATGTTTATAATGTTAAATAAAACGTATATTATTGTTCGATTACATTACGTTTAGCTTGTTAATCAAGTAAGACACTTTTGTCACGTGTATAAAGTATGTTGTGTATATTTGATATTGATGTGATGTCACATGAAGTAGAAGAAGTCACAGAACTGCCAGCAGCACACAATAACAGTGGTACAAATAGTATTGGTTGGTGGTGTTGTGGCTGGTGTAGCAGCCTTATATTAAGCTTTCATATGACATGTTTACATTGTCAACTTATACTAATGGACGTCTGTGAACAAGTTCAATTCATATGGATTTCGATCTATCCGTCTGTGTCCTCTGTTTGTAAGGCTTCTGTTATGGTATCTCAAATTGCAATATGAACAATGTAACTAATGCAGTTTTATAGCATTGTATTGCGAAACATTTTATGTTGTTTTCCCTGATAAGAATGCAAACAAAAGGATTATTGTTAGTTCTAACGATTGTATTTATTTCGGGGAATATATTTAATGTGTATGCGTTTCTGACGTACGAGATGGAACCAATGACGCCGTTAATAACTAGGTTTATATAATACGTGTTTCCACGTGGGATTGGAGTGATATTTTTGGCAATTGTATATGTTTAATAATTAGGCATTTACCACGTAGGCAGTGTTTATAATTGTTTGTTTTTTTAAGATTTGAGAGCAGATATATACAGACATACAGCAACAGTTGAAGCGGAAGAAGATAAATCGTATCGTCAATACGAGGTTTATTAATGAAAAACAACGGATAGAAAAACACATAACGAGTAAAGAAGATCTAGTTAAATATAACAATACGGAGCTTAAATAACGGCTTACTTTGAAGTAGAACGTTTTAACATTTTTAACAAAGTATATACAGAAATGATATAATAGCATGGCTCATATGACGTTCCCTTGATATAGTTAGAAAGTACGGCGCATTCTTCATAATTAACATTGTGTAAGCAGCTTATTAACAAAGACAGAAGAAAGGCAGTGCCAAATCATATAGCTGTTTCACAATTATTTTGATTTCTGTTCATTTTTTGTTTGTTATATCCAATCCATTTTTACAACGTTTCTTACGCTTTGCCAAATGATGTGACAGTATGACATGTCTCTTTTTGTTTCTAGGTTGCTATATGAATATAATGACTGATAAAATTTGTTTTCAAACTTAACAAAACTACAGAACAAATAGCGACGAATGAGTGAGAACTGAAAAAATATTTAATACATTGTTTATATAATTATATAATTCATATAAGACTGGTTGCAACATCTTTTGCAATGACTTTTTCACGGATTTGCACGATTGAATATGTCAGAAAAAAGCATATATTTCAAATATAAAACATGCATTTCATTAAAAAATGTCAATACTCATATCAACCCTTTTACGGCGTATCATCAACACAGATTATTGTTGGACTTTCAATAGAACTGACGTCTGTTAGATTTCAACGTGATTAATTTTATATTAATTTCAATCATATTTCATTATATTTCACGGTTTGTTATGTTTGTTAAAATAATGTTCTTCTATTTTGATAGGTATTTTCGTTAATTAACTTTATTGTTGAACTTCTGAAATTAAATGGGTAAACATATGAATGGACTTTGTTTGAGATGAGTCCCAACCCCACATCACTGCACGATGCGATATGTTGTTCAGAAAGCTTAAATGACCAAGTTCAAGTACAATTTTATAATTGGCAAATACAATTATGCAAAGTCGAAGCAAATAAAAATATAACATTATAGCTAGTGGTAGACTATCGAGTGACATTTTAACACCAAAAGTAAATAAGCCCTTGGTTAAATATATATTTAATATAAACTCTTTTAATTTACTAAATATCCGCGTTATATGAGTAAAAAGATTCAATTACATTTTTTAATAAATTAAGAAATTATACAAACAATTACCAATTATTTCTCTCCAGATGTGTCTATAGTTGTATTATCCGACCTTAACACTTATATCCGACAACTGGCGCTTATTTAGGAAATTTGGTCGGTTTCATCATTCTTAAAAATGATTTGTATTGTACCATTCGGACTTGTCCGTTGTATGTTTACGCTTGTGTACACACATATTGTTGAAATCATTGTGAACATGAATTATATGGTTGAGTTCTTATTGAATTTTTTGTATTAACCCTATGTTAAGTGATGTGGTACAATCCATTGCTAATGTTAGTCCAATCCCGTGTTTTGGGCAACGCGACCCTAGTGTTTTGTTCTGCAAAATTACCACGAAATTCGAATAGTAAACATATAAATTTAAAGGAGTTCAACGGTGTTTTTTAAGTCGATCAGGTGCTTTACATCGGATAATTTCTCTACAAGTTTTCGGTACAAAAATCTTCTAGTCGGACCGGTTCGAAATGGCTTAGCTATTTGTTTACAACAGAGATGAGATTTTGCAAGTTTTTATGGAGAACACACGTTCGGAAGGATGATGCCAGATTCGTTACAACGCCGCAACACTAACGCTATAATATAAATAGCATTAGCTTCAACGGATGTAGGTGAGACACCATGCGTTATAAATGGTTCACATTGATATAACAAATACAACAAATACCAGCGTATAAATACGTCGTACATTGTACAGCATTAATGGGGGAATATATAAAACTCTTCAAATTGTTCATGTAATATGTTCAAGATGTATGTTGGAAAATGAAACATTATTGACTATACATTGTTTTCTCTTGACCTCTAGCAGAAATGTTTTGTTTTCATCCAAAAAGTAGTAGGTTGCCATTTTTGGCGATTCACACATTTAAGGATTAAATGTCTTTGCACATAATTTATTATAGAATTCGGAACATTTAATGCAGTGTTCAGTCATCATATAATACAGAAGACCGTTGATAGTGTTCATTTAATTTCATTGTCCTTGTAGAAGAGGCGGACGATGTTTGTTTGTTTTATTGTATGTGGGTTTAACTATAAATATATCTGTCATACCCCGGTGATCAGTACGCACACTCATCAGTTCCTGTAAAGCGTGTTAAATCCGAGTAGAAACAATATTAAATGCTATCAATATTTAATTTATTTGTTTCATCAGGTGGTCATTGGAAGCCCTTGATGATGATGGTGATGATGAGATGTTTGATTTGCTGATTGTTCTGTTTGTGTCAAAGGTTTTAGAAAAAATCAAAGCATTTATACAACAACACTTCAGTTATCTACATGTACGAAGACGTTCGTTTTTGAACAATGTGTTTTATGTGGCTTGTTGTTGATTAAATGTTTGTAAAAGATTCTTATTGTCTGATTAGAAAGAGGTAAAATATGTATTATAATTCACTGTGGTTACATTGTTAGTGTAATTTTCATTCGTACCTCGAGCATGTCAGCATCTCTTATTCGACAAATGACGATACAAAAGGATGATTTGGGGTTTTACTAAATGATTCTAATTCTTCATTTATTGTAAACCATAAGGAAATAAGTTGATTTTTGTATTGAACATATTTCGGCCTTAGAGAGTTGTTATTATGTTGCTCTTGTGCATAATTAACCATGAAGTAATTAAATTGCAATTAAATCGAATGATCTATAATTGCTGTTTAATTTGGATACCGATGTTATACAGGTTAACACGTTTTACACTTGTATGTTGATGATTATTAATAAACTAAACATTCTCAGTTAACAGCTATAACAAATGATATGATAGTCAAAATATGTAAGAAATTCATTGTATTTCGGAAGGCTGAACCAGTTAAGATAACATTCGGGCTAAATATTAAAGTTTATAACACACATAACTTACTAGCATATTAAATGCAGGATTACTTTTTTTGAAATTGCATGTGTTTGTTAAATACTATGTTGTCAATTAGTTCAATAGATACATGTGAAATACGCCTCAGTATACATGATACTTAAAAAGAATGTGTCTGTAAGATGATAGCTAAACAAGCCTCTGCTGTTGTCGTTTTATCTTTCAAAATCATAAACATTGTCACAAATTAAATATCTTTATAGCAATGATCATAGAAGTGGGCTTTTCCCAGATGTTGACTCGGTCGAGGAAAGGGACAAAGTTGCTTGAGTCCCCGCTATCGATGAACTTTTGTTAAAAGGCGGGAAACCAGTTCATGGCATGTGATCATATTGACCAATCAAATACATTCGGTCTATGTTATGTTACAGATAGATACAGAGTGCGTGTTAATGGTTTGTAGTTAATTATTATATTTTATCATAATTTGTCATATTATTGCAAAGTAAAAAAAAAACAAGACAATATAACGGATATATACGGAGCATTGTTTTCTGTTCAAAGTAAATTGTTTCATACATCTATTTTAAATCGTACACGAGGTCTGCCCCTAACAGATACATGTAATATACTTGACCTCGCGATATTTAACGGAAATGTCCGAGATCAGATCTCTTTCGCGTTGCCATTATCATGTCATTCAAATGTGGCGTGTTTTGAGAAAACTGGACAAAATGCTTGTGCGTAAAGTGTCATCCCAGATTAGCCTGTGCAGTCCGCACAGGCTAATTAGGGACGACACTTTGCGCCTAAACTAGATTTTGGCTAAGAAGAGACATCATTTAAACCAAAAATTCCATAAAAGCGGAAATTGTCGTACCTGATTAGCCTGTGCGGACTGCACAGGCTAATCTGGGATGACAATTTACGCATAAGTATTTTGCTCAGTTTTCTTAGAACTCGCCACATATACAGACAAGACATGCTAATACTAGTTATAATACCAAGCAGAACAAATCCCAACAAACATTTACAGCATTCTAGATGAAGATAACAACGTGTGTATTGCATTTGTTAATTAAATAATCCATGAAAAATGTCGAGATCAATAAGAATTAATAGACATCCGTGAATAGATGGCATACCGTGGCATGTATGATAGAACCTATAGCAATGTTTATACCTAATCATAAAATTGCTACAGGGTTCACCTTTTGATTTTCATCATGCATATCATTTGTTGTATGAATATAAACACGAATCGGTTTGTACAAGAACAGAAGTATAGTTTTATTTAAATCCAGAACTAACTCAATAGCAACAATACATTTAAGATCAGTGTTTGTCGCGACGTGCAATTAAAATACTCTGAAACTCATGACGATACTCAATAGATGGATGAAATGCTAGAACTATGCATTCTGATTGGTGTAAACGTTATTCTATTACAAAGAAGGAAGTGGTACCTACATTTTATATTTGCGTTTGTAAATGAATTTGAATAATCATTAGACATAATTGTGAACACCAACTGAGATATTATATATATATACATATATATATAACCAGTCTCAACTCACTTCGTGTAACCATGTCTGAGCAATCTGGTCAGGAGCTACGCTGTACGCTTAAGGTTTCGTGGCCTCATTAGCGGACAGAGTAGTTCCTGACAAGCCTTTGCGAATGGACATGCTGGTCTGGAGCTACACTCGCCGCATATGCCATAAGACCCATTTCCGTATGACCCTGCTCATATAACATTACGTAATATTACTATCGTGAGCTGTTTTTAATAACATTGTGTCGATGTATGTCATTGAGGATGATTGCAAAGTACATCTGTAGTACATCTTATCAGCTAATAGGGTGGTCTTTTATATGTAAAAAGATTAAGGAATCGATATTAATGAGATACCTTGCGTCAGCAATTAGTTTTTTTTAATGAAGTCGTATTCATTTGCATTTGAAGACGGAGAATGCTGGTTATGTTTGCAAAGTATGGATGTGGATGCCCTCAGACACATGCATCAAAACAAGTGCAGACAAAATCAATGAAGAACATTTTACTGACTAAACGGCAAATCACTACCTACAAATAGGTCAACAAATAAAGATGTGACGAGAATTTAATTTTATTTAGATCTTATACACGCTATAGAATATGATGCACCAGGGGCTTAAATAATGAAGTAGTCATAACATCATTTTGTACAATTTAAAATTGGATCTTCGTTTTTATGCACAATTGGGCAAAACATAAATGTATTCATGTGTAATTTGGCAATGCATGTAATTAAACGGTAGCAAGAAGAATATGTTAACACAATACTGACTAAATAATAATGTTTTATTTTTAGAACGATAGGTACTTGTGTCAACTTTAATATCAATACTAAAAACAGCACTAATTTAAAAGTATTGAGACTTATAAACTGTATTGCTTCGTAATAATAGTAATTCAAGTCATTGGCATGTACTTATACATATTCGTTGTGATCTATATAAAAGGTCCATGTAACGTTTCAACAATAAACATCGATCGTTAGAAACCATAAGGCCCCACATGGCGCTAGATCGCTCACATATTTTATTGGGCGTCGTCAGTTTCTAAGCAAGGAGCTTATTGAAAAAAATGTGTGAAGGACCATAATGCACTGTCACATACCAGCTATCAAAGTTGTGTTCTCCGTTGTTTCAGATAAGTTTTGTTTGAGTTATAATGCTATATAATGCAAAATAAAATATGTCGACATCTCATCCCAATTTGCATTAGTCTTATTTATAAGACGTTGCCAAGAATTTAGAGATACTTTTTATACGGGCTAAATTCTTTGGAACGTCTTATCGGCCAAGGACAAATTACGTGGTGGAAACCAGAAAGTTTAAATTTTCATCAATATGCTTAAAATTGCAAAATAACATTACCAACTCATAAAGTTTTAGTTAAGAAGTCCATTTTTACCTCAAATATCGTCGAATTGAAGTTAAAAGGCATAATTTGTTTCAGTTAAACTTCTGCTTAAATCGCAATACAATCACTGACCTCTCGCCATGTTATGAAATATNCATGGCAAGTTTGGACTCCAACAGACAAATGATTTTAACACACTTGGTAGAGGACCACCGAAGTTTCTTTTGTATGCCAAATACTTAACCTCTGTGCTGCTATATCAGAGGAGAAGTATTGTTTCTTTTTTTTTCTAAAAACATAACGAAAACCAGTGAACCATATGAAAGTCCAGTTTTTATTCAAAAGACAAGATTTGAACAAACTTACTAGAGACCCAATATAACAAAAGTATTTGACATATAAGACATCGTACTAGTTTTTACAGTTTTGTGTGTATTATTTTAGTATCTTTGACAGTTTATCTGTGTTTGTCGGCAGTTTTTATTGGGTTCGACACAGGAGAGGTTTATTTTAGGTCAGTGAAAACAGTTAACAACTCCTTCTGTGTATCGCGCTGAGCCAACGTCCAGCATGCACTGATTCATCACATCCCAAACCTTTTTCTACAATCGACAGTAGAGCAAAATAATCACTCTTACCGAAATCAGAATGAATAATGCAGTAAATCACAAAAGCTTCAGCCGACAGGATCAATAATAAAAGGTTAGTCAATTTCACGTATTCGTCTTTCGAGAAAGTGTTATTCTGACTACCGTAGGCCGAAGAATGTTTTCATAATATTTTCCGTATCAATGTAAAGCAGAAAGACGAGTATAATAAAGTCATCTTTGAACAATGTTAATCAAAACGGAAAATAGGCTAGTCGGGATATACTTAAGAAAAAAAGCAATAAGCATTATGAAACGGAATCCGCACAGTTGTAAGAGATGCGGATTACTGGTATCACAATTGTTTTCCAAATTTCCGGGACATTAATCGATAACTTTTAAATAGTTCTGAAACATATTTGGAGCTTAGTAAAATTGAGCCATGACTGTTTTTCATTTAATACAGGTTATTTGCGTTTCTTAAGTTAACAAGAATCTAGCACGTAGTCCTCAATATCACATCTAGCACGCACATATTGCAAACGATGGCTTATCCCATAAACAAGAGAGGCAAACATTATGACTCGAATTGTTTATGTTATTTGACTGACACCGTCTTTCAAACTTTTTTTACAACGGTTCTTTAGAGTGTGTACTTTTCCATGTTTGCTAACACGACACAAAAACCATACATATACTAGGGATACAAGATAATTTTCTCAAAGAAAATGTTGTATTCCCTTTTTCTTCAAAATAATCCAATTTTAAATATAATCTACCATTTATAATTGTTTCAAATGTTCCGTAGAATAAAGAACAATTATATTGCCTCATTTATTTTTATTTTAGTTAAATATACAATTGATAAAAAAAATAACATGGTTTTAAGCTTCGAGCAGCTGATAGCCTCCAGATTGCATGTTCACTCCCAGATGTAACGGCTGCCAACCGTGTTTTTGGTTGCATCATTAAATGTTTACACAGAGTACTATCGATAAACATTAACTGTTTAGCTAGGTTCTTAGTCTTTTCACTAGGTCTGCGTTGACACACTGGACATTTTTATGCTTCGAAAGGTTCTTGTGATACATTGGTATGATTGTATCTGTTAAACTTTATTAATATCAATATTCGCTTGCATTTTTACGGAATAACTGGACAAATTTGCAATTTCCGTGACACTTAGAAAAATAGATAGATTCCAGAATATAAACTTCGCGTTTTACACAACGAATTGACCTTGTTTGAAACGGTCACGGGCACCGAACACATATACGTGTTAGGGAATTCTGTTTTATTTTAATTCCGAAATAGAAAGAAACTAATTATAAAAGCAATTTATTTGGATTAACGGGATCAAATGATACTTATCTTAAACGCGTTTAAGAATACGTTGATGAAGCAAAGTTTTACGACAGATTTTGGAAGGACTTTTAAATTTGGTCGTAATTCATTATCATTAAAATCGAATATAAATGCACGCATCAACCAGACAAGCATGCATGGTACATTTGACAAAGTTACATTTTTCCTACATCAAACCGGTACTATGAATTAATCAAGATCACAAAATGAGTAAAGGGCTGCAAAGAAGCCTAATAAATATTATGCAATTGTATGTTGTTTGTCAGAATTGAAAAGGAAGCCTATTCCACGTTTCACTTCTGTCAATAGTTTATGAGCTGCTGATTAATACGTAAATGTACCACACCGGTTATAAATATTGTATCGCAATGTCAAATAGATAATGCAAGTACGTCAAAAGACTAGCTGCAATATTTATACAACACAGTTGAAGATAAAGTAAGACGCTTTGGTAAATATATAGGGTATACATTTAGAAAAGTAGAGCGTTATAAGGTGGCAGGGGATATATCAGTGATAGTGGGGTTCATGAAAATTACATATCTTTAGGGTAATGGTAACCTATGGTCTTTAAAAATTAATTAGGTATTTATAAGATGTATTTCTTGTGTTAGGTTTGAGAAAGAATGTCTCAAAATTTTGGGAAAAAAAAAAACATTGTAATTAATGACAGCTCCATTGCAAGGAAGTTTTGAATCTTCAAAATGGAGGTTTTCCTTTTTGGCGGACGTCAATTTTTCACGCTGCAGAAACAGAACATAACTTTTAAGGTAAATTGTGAACAATGGGAGACACTTTTTTAGGTAAATCAACAAATATCACAGGGATGAAATTAATGAGTAATGTAGCCAAAACTAGGATTGCATTCTGTTTGAATGTACTGTACATGCCATGGAATGGGTCAAATTTCTCAATTTTGCATTAAACATGAGGTGGGTAGGGGAAATATCAAGGGCCATAGTTTCACAAGTGAAGAAGCCAGCCTTGTCTTTGGTTGTATTTTCAATGTATGTTGCCTATGTTATGACATTAACACAGAAAGGCTTTGTTGTGTCACTTTCTGTTTTGATGAAATGGATTTGACTGTTTGCGGCCTTTCGGAACTACAAATTTGGTCAAAAATATATCCCCTGCCCCCTAATAATCGGGCCTTCGCAAAAAGGTGTATTTGACATATAGTTGTGAAGGGATAAAGAAAATGGACTGATAGCACAAAAAAGAGAGAGGATAACAGAAGTAGTTGAGCAACGCTAAATAAGTAAGGTTTGTTACTTAAACAAAGTAAGTCCAAACTCTACGATTGTCATGAATGTATGCCTGTACATATTTCAATATTGTAAAATTAGGTTCATATGTTTCGTCTTTAACTCCAAAAAAAGAACTTGCACTGTGATGGGTCGGAAAGCAGACACGTGAGTAAATATTAATATTATTGTATCGCGGAATAAAGGACAAAGGAAGCAATTTTGTACAAGGTATCTTCTATTTCACCACATGCACAATAAAGAGTATACACGATTGTATACCAATTCTAATTAAAGCGGCTACAATGCAACCAAAGTCGGGAATGATAAATGTTAGACATTCCACTGAAGTAGAAGTAATGCAAAGGATCTTTCCTTATATCTTAACATCGTAGTTTAACATTTAAAGCAGCATGTGACGTAGTGCATCCTGAATCCGCTGGATGGGAGTTCAATACGTATATATGTGATGGTAGAAAGGACCGATACAACAGTTGTGATTTACGTACGATGTTAAGGATAATATCAGAATTTCACAGATGATACCCCGTAACCATCTGCCGCACTTGAAACGATCAATGAAATCAAGAATAAAGGTGTACGAGAATCAATCATTGAAAAGAATCAGTGTTTGTTTCAGGGGCTTATGGTGCATTTCATCGTATACAGTTTGTAATGATGCCAAGTGGGTTCAACCGGTAATTACTTTTGCTGCTAATGATGTATCGTTTCGAGATCCTTTTTTTTCTTGGGTGGTTATATTGTCCCAGACATTGTCGGAATATTTAAGAACTGGTCTGATAAATATATACAGATAGTTAAACGTGATTTTCGATCGAGTGTGAATTTATAAAGTTTGTGTTTGTTGATTCTTTGTCAATCCATTATTTTTTATTTCAATCAATATGGTCATGTCAGAAACACGAATTAGATAACATTAAATCAAGATGTATATAAGAAATTACTTTACTGGTTTGACTATAACTTAGAAAAATAGGAGGATGAATTGGCGGGTTACACTTTGATGAAATGACGAAGGACACGGATTATTTAGGTTAAAACGTAACTAGATACTTATCTGCACACAACTTGATTTTACCTCATTGAAGTTAAGATAGGAAGCAGCATCGGTAGGATTATCGACAATTATGTATAGAGCAGTATCATCTGCAAACAGGCAAAGGGGTGAATTAATCTATCAAACTATGTCATGAATATATACAAGGATGATGAAGGGCCCCCAGAATAGAACCTTGCATAACACATGATTGCATCTAAATGTAATGGGCCTGCTTTGAAACCGAAGATTACGACGCACTGGATTATGGCATTAAGATACTCAAATAGCCAAGATAATAACCTGAATGGCATTCCTCTAAGACTAATTTGATAAATTATTCCATAATGACACACTGTATCAAAGGCTTTCGTAATATACCACAAAAGTACTCTTATTTATTTTCCAACATCAATATCCTGGAAAAAGGAATGGAATATAGCGACTGATTAATTAACATTAGAGTCATTCGGAATACAACCGTATAGGAAGGATATGATAAACTGATACATATATTTTTTATTCATTGAGAAACTTTGCTTAAGACATTGATAAGTAAAATGTGTCTATATTTACCTATATTTAAGTGTATTGATGTGAACTATGTTGGACTAGCCCATAGCATTGGTTATTTGATAGTGTCATTGCCGTCATGTCAACAGGAATATCTTTGACAGAATATGTCACATCATGTTCTGACCCAAAATATTCACGATATGAAGCTTACACTGCAGTTTTTATTAAAAGGAAGATTGAGTGAGTTTGTATTAGCGTTTAACAGTATTGTATTAGCGTGTATAGTCATGCTTAATATACTATAAAACAGATCTATAACGACAAAATAAAATGGTTCAAGGTCAGCATCGACCTGGCTATATACATGAACTTTTTAAGTAAATACTAACACCATTGAAGTTATGTCAGCAGTAATAGATTGGAAATATAACAAAACAAGTATATGCATTGTATTATATTGGACACTAAATGTAACCGTGATTTTTTACTAAGTCTTCTGATTGCAATATATGTCGTTTTGCTTTAGTTATTGGGAGTACATGTATATTAAAACGAATTTGTAACGCCATTTAAAAACATTTCGTAATTAGCATCATTCTATTTTTTCATATTTTGCGAAGCGGAAATCTATTTTGAACTAATAATTATTCAAAACTTGAAAATGTGCAAATATGTATGCTATCGAATACATTGTTTTCTGTCTTATATTAATCATATATTAACCATATTTAATACAACCTGTTGAGCGAGTTCACTATATAGCGATACAAATAGTATTATGAACCAGTATGCCTTTTTTTGTCTCTAATACGCATGCCAGACTAGTAAAATTATACCTATATTATTAATTGTATTATCGTTTCTTTAATTATGCAATCTTGGCAATCTAATACAGTAAATAAATTTAAGACAGCGTGATCATTCGAACTCAAAAGAAATCATGAACAAACCTTGATTTCGAGGAATGAAAAAAGCGCAGCGAGATCGTCACACAAGAATCTACCAGCAGGAAATATGTTGAACATATTTTGATCGCGTCTTGGTGTATGTTTTCATTAATGTTGCCTAGTATCATTCGTATGACGGGCTTATCTTTGCAGCGCTTTTTTTTTTAAACGATCAATTGCGATTGATTCAGAATGCTAGCTTGTTCTTCTGTTGATCAAGTTATCCTTTCACCAAAAACAATAGGTTTGAAACTGTATCCTTTTATTTAGTTGAACATCATTCTCGATTAATTTCGTAGATCTGTAATGGACGCAGGTCTTGAAAATAGTTCAAGACAGTAGTAACAATACCAGTGCGAACCGATAGGTAATATTCCGTGCGCAAACAAGAAAGACATTATTGCGTGTGTCATTATTAAAATATATTTTGCTAAAATATGAAAATAACATTCTGTGTGGGTCTGCGTTTTTTTTTAATGACAAACTCATGTACAACACCATGTTAGATTTTCTTATGATGATTGAATACTGGAAATGATACATGTTTTTTACGATATTGTTCATGCTAAGTACAAATGTATTTTCAAATTAGACTGTAATATTACGCATTCATTAATACAGTTTAAACTAGAAGTGTTGATCAAGCTGGCGTGAATTCATATTGTATTGAATATAAAGGTTTAAGGCGTATTTAAATATACAAAACGATACCAATCTTGTTTGCTGAATCTTTAAGGAAATGAAAAAACAAAAGTTAAAAACGAATAGTCACCATACATGTTATAACAACAAAAGCTACGAAGTCATATTTCTAGTACCACACATTACAGAATACCAACTAAGTCACATTTTACCATCTATTTTATGTAGATGTAATTTCCTGTATGTAACGTTATACTAACACATTAATTTTGTTTGTCAGAGCATAACTCAGTTTTTTTTTAAAGCACTTGAATTGTTGGTACAAATTAATTTTGTTTCTTTTATAACGCATTATTAAAAGTTGCATCGCAATATACATTAGTCATGTTTCACAGACACAACCATAAATTGCTTACGGCGAAAAATCATTTTCTATTACACAGTTCAAGGTGTTTGTTTTCAATTATTCAAACGCACATTTCAGCAACGATCAAAGGGCAAAACAATTCAAATGTTTATGCAAACTGTATGCTTTGCACCGTGAAATTAATATATGGACATATGATTCATTGCGTTTTTTTTTTAAATTAAATATTAATGACAATACGTTGTGTTACAGCGTATTATATAAAATGATTAAACTCGAAAAACTATCGGGACAGAAATACTTGTTCTCAGCATGTTCTGTATACCAAACCTTATATAAACATAAAATGATTAAAACTGGGTTCAACTCCATTGAACGGTCAAATTATGGTAATTGTATCTAATTCATTTGTCCACTTTTATTCGAAATCTTTGATTTTGTTTGCTAACAATTCAGAATTCAATTATTGTTCGTATTAATATGGTAATGTAAATGAGAATCTATTGCCAAAATTAACATAACAATCACCTCCACTCATCATTGCTTATAGTAGTGTTTAAGTTATTATATTTGTATTTCAATTTCAGTTCTGTTTAGAATAACGTGCATTCGTTTGGCCCCCGATTCTGGGTTTTAAATTACATAACACAATGGTGATATAAAAGGTATTTCCACTGTATAATTGTTTCTGTATGTTTCTTGTATCCGATGGTCTTTGAATTTCGTAAATATAGCCTCGTTATACCTTGATATAAACAAAGTCAATTTTCAGAATACAGTTTTTTTATTTCATTTAACGTCAAATTGTACCATCACTACCTAACAGGTCGCATATATAATATAACCCTGTTATATACCAGGAATTAAACATATGCGTTAATTCCCTATACATTGTTCTTCGTTATAAAAATGTGGATCATAAAATATGGCATTTCTATATTCACAAATTAAGCTCAGACACACATTAACACATACGTTTTGTTTATTATGTATATGTTACGGTATTATTAATGTGATTGTAATGTGAAGATTATTAAAATACGACGTCAGTATATATCTGACTATTATCCATGGCCTGTAATGCTTTGCGAGTAAAGGTCGGCATGTGCAAACTCACTCATGGATGTATGCACAACGCATTTCAGTGTATATACCACTTTAAGAAATAAATAAAGTTAACATCGAATCCCATAAGAAGAGAACATGATATTCATAATTACCATTCAACTTTTTCATGAATGTTCGCAAACGGCGAAGTACAATTAGTAGCCTTTCTGTGTCACCATTACCAACATGTCGAGGTAGAAAACGATTAACTTGCAATTTGACTTAGATGGGGTTCGATAACAGCAAAACAGCAGAATTGATTAGCTACCTTAAGACTAACGTGTTTTTTAAGACTCAATACATCAATCAAAATAGATCAGTGTTAGCGCAAGTCATATGCATTTTAATACATAAAGTCCCATTAACTTATGCCATGTTGAGCATGAAAGAACTTTCTTTTATAACTAATGGTAAAATATGACATTTCTGCAGTGAAATAACAGCAGTAAAAATAACACAATTGTTATTTTCACGGGTGAAATAACAAATTTTCGGAATTCCTTTTTCTATTTTTAGATTATCATATCAAGATGTACTTCCCTTGTTTATATCATTGTTTATATTTTTCTATGATCACGAGTGAAATAAAATATATATTCCACAGAATCCAACAAATTTTCTTTTAATTTTATGCTTTTGTTTACCGTTTATTTACATTGTAAAAGAGTTTAACTGAAGAATTTACATGGAATAATGACGTCATTTCGTCAACAAAATGACGTCATTTCAATGTATTGAGGCACGCCACAGGAGAGAGGGTCACTTTTCAGCGAAAGGGAAATTATTATTACTTAATTGCTTGAAAAAGGGGCATAACAGAAATAGAAAATGCGTTCATATAAGTGCAAAATCAGTGCGCCACTCGTGACAATATATTTTCTATGATCACTCGTGAAATAACAAACGAACTTACACTGACATGAACAAATATCCTCTATTTATCTGATTGCTTGCATGTTACGTTTAATAAATGATTGCTTTGATTGGATACTCATCAATGAAGATTGTTCAGTCCATCCGCTGCTCGGTGAATTCCTCGAATTTATCGGATACTTCTCCCTTGGCCTACATTTGTTTAGATATTAAAAGGGAAAGGGAAGTTGAAATATATACTCCATAATTGAAACATCTTTCAACAACTTACATTCTATATGTTTGTATTGCAATAAAATTGATAGCATATTTAAGTTCTATTTGATGATTTTTAATATAATATTGATTTTAACATGATATATAGCTTTATTAACAGAAATAAAGTATACTTCACATAGCAATATCATTAATCCACTGTAGGAAACGTAAATTTAATGTCAATTTGTTTACATTTTACAATACAAAATGCGTTAAAAATGTTTGTTCAATATGTTGAAAGTAATACATACCAACACGCATGGTATGTAGTCGTATGTTAGAAACAACAAACTAAATTGCAAATATACAGTCAACTCTCATACGTTTCATATCAGAAATAAATGGTACGTTCATATGAATAATACATTATTCGACTTCTAATTGGCATGTACAATATAAGGGATACCAAGACTAGGTCATTGTCTTTAAGAACGAATATTTGTATATTGATAACGGTCAATGTTCGGTTACTTTAATAAATTATTTACTTTACCATATGTGGTAAACATTAATTATACATCAGGCAGATAATACGCGTGAAATCTACAATTTATACAGTAACTGTTTTATTGTTACCAGTATCAAAGAGCGTGGTAATATATGAATATGATTTATTTTTATAGCTCAATGTTTGAACGATTCTTTGGAAATCCTAGGCATGAGTGGTTCACATTTGTCCTTTCGAGCAAATAAACTTACATGATAGAACTTTTACTTTGAATGCTGGTTTTTAAAAAATATAAATTCAGTCATCGTTGTCGAGCAAAAACTGAAAGAAAAAGAAAACGGACAGGCGTTTATGATATGCATTACTTAACCTACAGCAATGTATAAACAAATTCATTGACGTTTATCTTCGGCAAACGTTTTTAATTAAACAGCGATTAAGCGTTGTCTTGATGAATATATCTGTGTTTTTAGCTGTCTACACAGTTTACAAGTGCAAGTAATAACTGTAACCACCTTTATATATGCTTTATGACTAACAAAACACAACACCAGAATAACAAGGTAAAAGTTTTAACAGAAATTCTTTTTTAAATCATATTCTAATTGATACTTTGTCTGACAAATATGTAGTATACGACACGTTAATATCAAGCACAACCAACATGAATTAACTCAAATACTAGTTGAAGCTGACAAGCTTTGTTAAACCTCCTATCCAATTATGTTTCTTCAGTTTTAGTATTCCCCATATCTAGTATCTATCAATTTGAAAGTTGGCAAATGATATGTCCGTTATTATTTTTCCTTTCAGACGTAATTGCACTAAATAACTGGCTTTTATTGTTAACATAGATGTTGTAAAACACACGAAATGAACACTGACCAAAAGTTAACACAATGTAATACATTCAATTAGTTTAAACGTATTTATTTCAAACAAGAATACATTTACACATGAAACATACAACATTTGCATACAAACAAGTTTTATTTGGATAAGAACGGAAGACTTCGTCTTATATAGTTCTTCTCCAAAAGGGTTATATTTAGTTGCATGTTTTCAAGCGAACATTATTGGTTAACTAATACATATAACAACAATGAGATTAGTTTGATAAGAGGAGATATAGTAGTTAATAGAGAAAAGAAGAAAAGATTGGGAAGAAATGTTTAAGATAGATACATGTATAAGTTGACAGCGATACTTCAAATAAGTATAATATTAACAATCTACATACATGTCGGAAGAGACTTAGTAAGAGAAATGTAGTTCTAGAGAAGTTCTGTAGCAAAAACTATGTTTCAAATCGTTTGCAATCGATAATATATTTGTGTAATACATTCAATTAATGTTGTATAGTGTAACACATTAATTTATCTTTTAAAATAGTTGACACACTTTAACACGTAAATAGTCGGCACATATAGTAATCTGTTTATAATAGAACAGAACCATGCGACTTGTTGACATTTCCGAAAACCTTTGCCGGCCTATATGTCTTATGTCTGTTTATTGAGAGTCATCGTGTTNATACAACGGAACATCATACTAATATCGTATTACATTTTATATGTACCTACAAGCAATAAAAACAAATAGGAAATTTTCACGAACGCACCGATTTGATTGAAAACGGTACAATTACACAAAAGAAATGCAAATCACATGTTTTGAAACAAATACAGCTTATGACTTTCACAATTCACACGTATAATGAGAGTATATACACTTTAACTGGGTTTCGGAATGTTTAGAATATGTACTACTCATAACACATAACAGTAGTCTGCTTTCCCAGCTTTTGAATACGGAAACTTGATTTCTCATTGTGACATGTACAATACCTATCAAGTAGCTTGAATGTATTATCTATTGTTCCGAAAATTTAGAAATGCAAGAAGCTTTACAATTCTCCTAGCGATTAATTTGGATTTACAGAAGGCAGCTTTACAAGTGAATTCAAAATAATTCAAAACCGGCATTAAGTACTTTGATTCTCCACCTTTCTACAGGAGCAGATTACGAATAGTTATATTGTTCGATATTCGGTGACATGCGCTATTTGTTGGGGATATGCTCTAGGGTTGATTTCCTGTTTTCAATCCGATCAAATAAACTCCTTTTTAATTAACATTTACACATAATTCGGTTTGTCGGATCATTGTTATTTCTCTACGTTGAATAGTAATGCCAGATGAAATAATACACTAGACCGGAAACATCTAATGGTTTTACTAAAATCTAAATGCGATGCCATGATACTGAACGTGTTTTATATCAGACTGTTGCAATTGTTCTTACTTATAGTTAATCTCCTCGACCTATGCGGCATGAGGACGTTATACTTTACCCAGAGAGTCGACTTATTATATGTTTCTATGAAATTATATGTTTCAAGACAAGGATTTAGAGAACATATACATGCAAATGATTATGCTGATCAATACATGATTTGATTTTGCAAGCGATTTAGTATGCCATGTTTTGTAGTTCAGAGTATATAATACGCAAATTTATGTTTAAAATGTACATTTGCAACATGTCACGATAACGATACATATAGTTAGCTTGTGATTTTACATTTTGCAATATGTTTTTGTTTAATAAATATTAATGAAACAATTTATGACATTTATTTAGTATATCTTGTTGGGTTTTGGGCTCCTTAAACACTGATTAAACCCCGCATTGGATTAAACGCTTTACGGTGTTGACCCCAGTTATCTTCATGTGTGCTTTTCTGTATGCATCTTTAGTTTCCAGTTCATTTAGTTCGTGTCTCTATTTGTGTAATTGGTTTCTTGCTATAAATGAAACAACACATGCTATGATAAGGTTGTTCTACTGCTAGTACTTATGAAGTTTCAGTGTGTGTTAAATTACATACACACGAAACAGATGATTAAAGTAAACAATAACACAAAAAGTATAAAGCAACATTTGTTCTGTTTATACAATCTGTTTAATCATAAAACTTACACATATGTGCTGATTCTCATTCAGGCAGACGGTAAACTACAATCGTTTATTTCAAGGGAATGGCTGAAGTGACATTTGGTTTGCACTATAATCGTCATATCGATGCGTTGATGTAAGCGCATTATGATTGGTCTTTTGCAAGTTCTGAGAATTGCTCTATCATGTCCGTGCCGCCTTTGCACACCACTCTCGAAATATTTTACTAATGAAAGCACTGTGCACAGTTAACCCGAAGGCGGAGGAAATCGGTGCGAACAATTTGATTCTCCGCTTCATCGCAAATGTTGGTAACAGTCTTCCCCGATAAACAACAAGACCAATAACCTGCTTCTATAGTTGTATTCAGTAATTAAATTCGTATAATTGAAAACATATTTAACCAAAAGGTTGAAATAATTGAGTATATTATATTTGATAAAAAAGAACACCGTACTAACTTGCAAATGCAAGTTTGAATGTCAAGGAACAGTTCTTGTTTAACGTTTTTCTGTTTGCCTTTTACAGTATACAAATACTATCAATAAATATTTTGTTATAGCGCTTTTTTCAGCATTTTACTGTACCAGTCCCTGAATGTTCTGAACCATTTTGAAACCATTAGGCCCCGCCCATATTTATTGCTAAATAATCAACACCTGTTGTCATTCTTTTTGTATAAAATCAAGTCGCCAATCGTATAAGAATTTAAGATGAACAAAGACACTTTGGGCAATACTGTGCGTTTATTTGCGGATCATAATGAAACATATTGAATTACATTGAGAATATTAACATTACACACGCGCATTTAAACGACACTTACTCCACAGCAAATTATGCGAATTGCTAATAGTAAATAGGTAACCCGATAAATAACCAGTGAGCAGTATATCTGGTAATATATACATTGTTAACTTTTTACTATTAGCAATTCGAA